>BRZM01002473.1:34654-65599 GCA_033238685.1 Lates japonicus | reverse complement strand
TTTTTTTTTTTTTTTCAATGACAATACTTGCTGTAGTGTAAAGAAAAATAGATAAAAATGCAATGTGAGAAACTAACATTTCACCATTTTACAGTTTCTAAAAAGACAAATGCACACTGTCATATACATTTCGGTTTTGTCCCACATTAATGTCAGAAGAGTTTGGTTTATACTTTAAGGTATATTGCCAGTGAAACTTACTTTTCACTTTCACTGTTCATTCATTTTACACCTACCTCTAGCTGTATAACCATCTCACGACACTCAGGTTAAAAACAGCCGAGATTAATTTCAACCAACCAACAATCCACCACATAAAGATGAACAGTCTGTTCCCTGAAGACATTCTTAAATATTCTGGGACCTAATCCTTTCCCTCCTTTATCTGCGACATACAAGAGACATGCATGTGATACAGGACTACTTAATGAGCATTAATCCAAGTTGGACCAGTTCATATTGGGCTGGAGCCTATCCCTGCTGACTCTGTGTGACAGGTGGGGTACACTGTGAACAGGTTGCCTGTCAATCCAAGAGTTAGATAGCATAGTATAAAGAGCAATAGCAGAAGTGTTTCTGTGATTGTTTTCTCATCTTTTTTCCTGGTTTGCTGGGTGTGTGTTAGTTTGTTTCACTTGAAACAAATCTTTTAATTTCATCTATCCAGAAAATAGAAGTTTTTAAGACTATTATTCAATGTTATCAGTTCAGTTTGGCTCTGCTGGTAGAAATATTTAAGCTGTAATTAATCACATTTCAATGCCAACATGCACTAGAAAATGCTCATATTTTTAAGTCTACCTGCCAGTGTAAACGTGGTGACTACTGACTCAATCATTATCAAAGAACTTGTTTAAACTCACAGCTATAGTAGAAATAATGACCTTAGTTTAATTTGAATAAGTAGCTTGTATGCAGCGATTAATCATGCTGGCAAGAACAGCAGTCATGGCTTTCAGACTGGAGACAGATTGATGCCAAGATGAACTTGAAGCCTTTGCCATGAAGAGGTGGACTGTGATGCCTATTACGCTTTTCTTTTTGTTTTCTTCAACACCATTCTGTCCATAGCAGCCTTGAACTTTACCATAGCACTTAAATCAAATCTTTGTTTTTGCTTCAGGCGCAACCTTTTAAGATTTACCATTTCAATGGCCCATTCAGCACAAAATTGCCTTTTCGACAGAGGTTGTAATAAGATGTTTTCAATACAGCGACATGAAAGATTCAAACCTGCAATTTAATATGAAAAGACACTAGCTTACTTCTGCCTGGTAGTTGCACAGCCTGCACTCTCCAGGCAAATCATGAGGTGCAGCAGGGATCTTTTAATAAACCAAAATATTGAGTGTAATTGTAAAGGTATGCTATACAACAAAACCCCCTGTTTCTATGGTAAAACGGCAGAAGGGAGACACACCACAACAAAGACAACCACAGTGCCTGCAGCTCCTCTATCACTCAGCATTACTTGTTAGATGGTTTCTGGTGTGCATGCTATGGGGTGCATGACACCATGCCATGAGGATACGCTTCAGTCCAGCTGAGGTGTATTTGATATAAAGTGAGATGTTTCAAAGTGATTTTGGAGTGTCCATCTCTACTCCCCGTTCGACTAGAAATCAAATTTCCTTGTGTTACAGAAAATTGCTTGACATTATGTGGCTGCACCAATGCCTTGCAGGAGCCCAGCGCATGCAGATGAGGGTCCCCCGCTTAAGGCAATCCAGGACTCAAACCTCCTAAGTCTTTATCTGCCAGCCCCCAGGATAATGGCAGGCCTGCACACACACACCACTCCTCTCCTTTGGCTTCAGTCTAGCATGATGGTGACGCTGTCAGACTTCATATCTTCATATGGCACACAAGGGAAATACATAATTCCAGGCCCCCATTTTACAATCAATGTGGAACAATAATCTTGAGAACGGGGTTTATCACAAGTCTAAATGAGAAATACCTACACATTATGCTGACATTTTCTCCATTTGATTAGATAAAACGATAATATTCCAATCATTTCTGAGATGAGGATTTGCAGTTGTTTTTTTTTTTTCTCTCTCTCTACACTGAGCACCCGATTTATACCTTGACTAAAGCCCTGCGAAGTTGGGATGCACAGGATTGCGTGAGTTAATGCAGTCTGAATTGGGCCCTGAAATGGCAATATGCAGGGTGCTTTATTTGCTGGATGACTACAAGTACAAGGCTTTAATGTTGTAGAGATGACACTCCATGAGCATATTTAGGCAAAAAGTATGTGGTGTCAGGAATTGGTTTCACAGAACACCATTTATATTCGAAATGTAACCTAATATTTAGGAAAGCAATCTCAAGAGAGATTTGATGAACAGCAGGAGGGAGTTAAATATAAAAAAAATACTGTATTTCGCATCTTCTCATCACTTTGCGTGGTTCAGAGGAATAAAAGAATAACATTCAACTAATGTAGTGTTTACAGTTCTCTTGATGTGATCGGAAGTCAGCTTTGGATATATTTGCAAGTATTAACACAAAGTTAAAACTCTGCATGGCGCCTGGCAGTTATCTAGGGCCCAGTTCCAAGTTTTTGAGATATTTTGCCCTGTAATGTGTTGTCACAGAGTATGTTTAAGAGGTAAAACAGAGCCTCTGCCCTTGTTTTCTGCAAAGAGGATTTCAAGCTGTGAAATGCTGATAATGCTGCTCACTTGGAGCAAATACATGTCACATCTCTTGAATGAAGTGCTTCTCGCCAAGTAAAAATAAGTTTTGCCGCTATTTATGGAAATCAAGTTGGGTGAAGTTAAATGCACAATTGAATGAACCGTCGGGTCAAGCTTCTTCACTTTGATTTGTCACCAGTCCGTCATGTCAGGCCTGCGCTCGCCTCTCCTGCCTCGGAGGTAGAAATACAGATAGACACGGAGGATGAAGAGGAGGTGACGTTCTCAAGGTCATAATTACATGCTGGAGAACTGGGAGAGAGAGAGCAGGCTGTCGCTGCTGATGAACCCTTCAACCAAATGCAATTCACGCAAATCTTCGATGGCGAAACCATGGATAGCGCTATGTCATACATTACTACATGTGAGACGCACCGGCACACACGCTCACTTCATCACCCTCCTGGCATATCGGTGCCTTATCTTTCTAAACACACTCACAGTTGTGTTCCATGTCCCAGTGATGGAATTCTAAAGAAGGTCAGTCTCTGGAGAGTACTTTCAGCAGCAAGATAATCCACTTTGATGAATCTGTTCACATTCTCAAAGTGTCATCCTTAAAGCCTTTTGGAGGCACCGACTTCCACCTTGATATGAAATAGATGCTTCATAATTCACCTCTGCGTGCAAACACTGTTGTGCTCTGCGACACATCAACCTGTTTTGAAAACTTGCTGAGAATGACAACGTAAAGTGTTGGAAATGTTACAATGAGGGGTACTTAACACTCTCAGTAGTTCAAGAACAAAATACAGCCTAATAGTGACTGTGTTATTTGGCATTGACAACAAAATCTGGTAAGAAACAGCGGCAATCAGTGGCATTGAAATCTACAGTTGAAAAAGAAAGGAGGCACTGGCATTCAGAGACCTCCGATATTATTTTATCTTTTTATTATTTTGCATTCTGATTTCCTCATTGCCAGTCTTTTGATGATTTCCTTAATGATTTTCTCCTTCCATTGTTTCTCTTTCCCCCGATGAGTGAGTGTTTTTCAGTGACAATCTTCTGTCACTAGGCATGGAGAGAGGGAGTTTGAGGGCAGGGGTAGGGAAAGTAATTTCCATACACTCGACGTAATGAGGAGGGAACATCACTGTGTATGACCTCCTCTGACGCCTTGTGCACGTCAACTTTTTCATGCAGAAAAAGCTCGTAATCACCACCTCCATGCTCCGCCTTTTACATGACAGCACAGGTGAACGTACAACCTTCGTCCTCACCATATTGTTTGCATGTGTCAACTGTGAGGTTCCCAGGTTAGAAAATTGGCTGGCAGAGAAGAAGCTAACTTCTTTAAGGCAGCCAATGGAATTTTCTTCCTTCATGCTTCTTCCTCCCAAGGAGAAAACATTCAAGATGCCATCCTTGTTGGTATCTTGCACAAGTTAAATTTTCCCATACTGTCACCTGGGCTCCATTGTGCTAAAATACAAAGCTAGCTTTTCCATTGTGCTCCTGGCTGCTTCCAAGTCACTGATGTTGGGGTGCCTGTGGCAAGGGGAATGATTCTGGCTCCTTCTGTCAATCTGCCTTTGGACAGAGACTCCAACAGGAATACCTGGGAATTTCCCCACCCACTCTACTCTTTGTAAAAGTGTAAGACCTGGGGTCCATTCATCAGTGAGACCCTCCTCTGGAGTGTGGACCTCCACAACTTCCAAGACCCTCACTGCTTTTTAAAATACTGTCTATGAGTGACTCCACCTTAATGGAGTGCTTTTCAAAGAGTGCTTGGTCCCAACCCTTCAGAAAGTTGCGTTTCTCCTGAAAACGCAGAGTTAAGCAAGGCAGGTGGTAACCTGGCCAGTGCAGGTGCCATAGTACCATCAGGCAGGTGCTCGAGGCGAGAGGGAAGCTGACCAGCTGACCAGGAGCAGTCTCTCAGCAAAGTGGAATGAAATCCCCCCACGATTGCCCCGGTCAGAACTTCCTTCCACCCAATGGCCCTTTTATGGAGCAGCATCGTAACAGAATAATTCCAAATGTTTATTACTATCCAAAATTTGTTTTACTTTATATGAGTGGATAAAAAATTCAAGTAGAGGAAAAATATTTATCAGGCTACATTAATTTCTTCTCCCTAATCTCTTCTCTGAGCTCCCCGCTCTCCAGGTTTAAAAAAATGAGTGTGTGCAAAGCCAAAACCAAAAAAAGTTGTTGTGAGATAACAGATCACAATTTCTTATCCATGATACCTCAAAGGTAACACACAATCATTACCTATCATTCTGCACCATATAACTAAAATGTAGACACACACACACACGCACAAACACACACTCAAGCTTTCTCTGGAGTTTTCACCTGCATTCATCTCAATCTCATTTCTTCAACTGCAGATGAATTTTACAGCTGGTAAGTGGACCTTGGATTACGTTTATTTTGTCAAACTACTATTTCCAAGGTCAAAAATGAATGTTCAAAAATCTAAAGTTGAAGCACTGCATGTTTTATGTACAACATAATGAATTATAAATGATTTCTGACAAATTGCCACAGTTCTATGCATGGTCAGAGATGATGGATAAATTATGTTTCAGATGTAATAAAATGTCTATAAAATTTGGAAAATCTGCTCTGTGAAAGTTCAACTTTCACAGTACTCTAGAACTTCAAATATTTCAAAAATAAAACCAACTTAAGACCACCAACCATACACTATTGTACTAAAATAACTGACCTGACATTTTTTGTCAAGGATTTTTTAAATCCTCTACTTTATTTGATAGAAAATTATTTTACTTATTGTGTTTATTGGATTAAAAGAAAATCTTCTTAGTATAAATAAACTATCCTCCCATTGTGTGTGGCAGCAGGTAAAGTCACTGTGGCTGTGGCAGTGGTGACAGGCAGGCCAGAGACTGAACAAACAAAACATGTAAGTATCTGGCCACACACAAACAGAGGGGGGATTTTATTCTCTTTAAAACCTCAGTTAGTAATGACTTTTTTTAGGGCAACTTCAGCTTTTATAAAGTGTGTGTCATAAAGGAGCTGGTTAATCTTCAGCTTCACCTCACATCACTTTCTTTGGTGGTCAAAACAGTTCAAGATTTGGCACCAGGCTCTTGGCAAACAGTCCATCTCCATGCCTCATATTGTGCCTGCTTGGAGCCCCTCTGCACAGCCTTCAAAAGCTGCTGCTGGAGGAAATTAAGAGGCTAGTTGAAATCCATGGCGCCTGTTACCTAGTCTCTCACCTGGCTGCAACAATGTTCAGCTATAGTTGAAGCTGCCCAGAGGACTGAGGCAGTAGAAACAGAAACAGAGTCCATGGAGGTGGTGGATGTCTGTTCCTTCCTCTGAGCGACATGATGAAAGTCAAATCAAGTGAAAATGTATTTTACTTCAGCCCTTATCACAGAAATGCCTCATACATCTGCATGCAAGACTCATTTTAGACATTACTACATTTTATACTGCATCATAGCTGGTTATACATCTATCCACATTCACACAGCTTACAGTTACTACATAACACAACTGCAGAAACAATTGAATTTTTAAGAACTGTATAAGTAGTGGGTGAAATTCTTGCAACTGGTTTAAACATTGTAGCTACAATCCTGTTATCAATGTTAGCAAAAGGCGCTAGATAGTGATGCTTAATAGAAAACTGAAAATAGAAAATTTACATATCAGCTCATCTGAGAAGCCCAGGTTTGCCATAGTCTTTTTTTTGTTCCACACTGAGGTTTTGACAAGTAAAAGACAAGTCAAAGACTTGTCATTAAAAAGACAAGGGCAACACAAAAAATAAACGAATCGAATACAATCAAGTGCATACTCAAAAACTGAGCAAGTATTTCAACTTTCTGTTCTTAGCTTTTTTCAATGTCAGTACAACTTTTTGCAAAACAAGTGGTTCAGTGTTTTTAAGCTTCAGTGCTAGTGTCCTGCTATTTAATGTCATTGTATTTCCAATGCCAAATACCCGCCACTGCAGAGTGCTTTCTATTCACTTCATATTGCTGATGGGGTTTGGTGCTGTGAAATGGTCAAGTTATCTTGAGATATTTTCAACAGTGGAGTCATCTACTTTAGTGAGGCACATGATTCAGTTTTGTTACAGTTTCTGGGAAACAAAATGATGCCGTGATTCAGATGGTCAGTAGCCTTTATCTCATGCCTGCGATGTGGCTCTAAATTAAGACATTTCTAATAAAATGGGTTCTTGTTGCAAAGATGATGCTGCTCAACACCGTCACAACAAATTAACTTAATGAAACTAATAGCTTCATTCATGTCAGTGCTTTACGGCATTAGGCTAAGTAATGCAATTAACAGATACTGTGGCCCCTGTTTAAAATCCATTAGTCATGGTTATGGCGCAAATATCTATTTTGATATTATTATAATTAAATATTACTGCAAAATATTTCCATAAGCTGTCAGTGAATAACAAGTATCACAATACAATAGAAGCATAGTGAGCAAATTTGCCCTCCCTGGACTAGTGAAGGTATTGCATGGATGGGTTAGAAAGCTATGACTTGCACAATTAATGAAATTATCTCATTTACCACTCAAGAGCATTTAAAAGCATGCATTTATTCAGTGTTACTACAGTATACTGGTGGGGTACGGTGGTTTCACAAGAGGGACACCAAGGTAACATTATAGTTCTTTTAATGCTCTCATGTTTTTGTGTCAGTCTTTGGAAATGATTAATCTGATGCTTTGTTGACGTTTAATTTTCACTTCATATCTGAACAATTCCTGCAGAGTGCTGCTGGGGATATGTAATCAATCACTGATAAAAGTGAATCAGCATGACCAAACAGAGCTTTTTTTGGCTCATGGCAGGACTCAGTCACTGCTCAGTTCCAGCTGGTCAGATTTTCTCTGTGCACTGGAGAAAAAAAAAAACATTAATGTGATTTGGGCATTCAGTAGCCTTCTCTTGTCTTAAATAGGAGGTGTAAAATCAATTTTAGCCAGTTAGCGTAAAACCCTTTCATTATTATTGCGGTCAAAGGTGGATTTTTTCTTTTCTTCTCTTTTGATTTCCTTTCTTTTTTCCTTCATCATTATTACCTTTCTTGCCCTTTCCCCTTTTCATGATTACAAATAAACATTGTTGTAAAAGATGAACTATTATTTGGAAATGTGAGAAAAAACAATCATGAAATACAAACTAATATCCAATATTTACCCAACACAGTAATTATACAGTTAAGGGGAATACAATTCACAATGTTTGAAGTAGTTGTAGACTTGGGTGAACAAAAAGCAATTTGTGTAAAAAAATGGGAGCCTTTTACTGTTTTTATTTTTCCCCTTGGTATCTCTGTCAATGTGACTGCACCTCTAGGAGTCTGAGTGTGAGAAATCAGCTTCACTCAGAACTTGCACTTGAAACAAACTGGTGCAATATCTGGCAATATGATCGATACTTAAGCGTGATAATGACATAATGTCACTGTTTTGATAACATACTGAGCAAACCCCCCCCCTCATCTCCTCACCGATACAGTCAAGTCAACCGCAGTCCAGGCCTTGGTGAGGACAGCTCGGGGATGAGAGGGGAGGGGAGGGGGGTGAGAGCAACAACCACCGCCACCAGAGGCACGCCCTGCTGTGGATGAGACGATGTGTCTGCTGGAGATGAGCCAGCAGACGCGCTGAGTGCAGTCCCCACACTGGTTCGAAAGGCAGGCTATTTGGGAATCCACTTTCCTTTGACACCAGGCACACTGCAGGTTCTGGCAGCACAGCAACGACTTGGCCGATAGTGGGAAATCCAAGGAAACTGCTCGCCTTGCAAACATCCCCATCGACAGGGTCATTCCCAGTAGCTCAGTTCCCAGTGCCATAATTTACTCTTAATCCCTAAAAGACTCTCTCTTTCCCTTCTAAGACAATGCATAATATCTAAACAGAGCCACAAGAGAGAAGAAACACAAGCCTCATGTTTAGCTTTAGCCGGACTATTATGCTTACTGCTGGATTTACTGCAATAAAGGACAGGGTTTGGGAGAGAGAGAGAGATGCAGAGGAAGAGGCAGAAAGAGAGAGAGCATGGCACAAAAAGCAAAATAGCTCAAGGAAGAGATTGTTGAGGTTCAAACAAGGCAATACTTATCCACATTCATCCCTATGGATATGGTGGATTATTCATGACACATCCACTGTGTAATTCTTAAAGTAGATTTTAAAAGTGACAAAAGCAGAATGCAGAGCATGTACATGCACTCAAAGATGTTTTTTCTCAGATGTGCCAAATCTCTCACCACTACCTAGACATGTCACTCTGGCGCCTTCCCAGGTAGGTATTTCAGGTGAGGATGGGATTTCTTTTAAGCTTCTTTCAGATGGATCGTGTGTGTTGAAGCAAATCTGATAGGAAACAGCCAATATTCTATTGCCATGCATAAAGGGTTGGTTTACCCAAGTCTTGTCTGCTGAGGTTTGAAATATTTGTTTAATTTCTGCTTATCCCAATGACGTTAGTATAAATTGGTTTCTCATACTTAAAATCAACAGAAAATTCTATTCTAAAGAATTCCACAGTAATGTGCCTTTCCAGATATACCATCCCTTTCATTTGGATCCAAAAAACTCCCTATAACCATGATCACAGTGACTTAAATGTAATACTAATGTATTACCTGTACCTTACCTGCATTAGCTATTACAGGTAAGTAATAGCTAATGCTTACCTGTATTGTAGTGGAGTGATGATAGAAATCCCTGAGATGAAAACCTGAGTATACTACATTTATGTCTAGATACCATGGCTAAGAAAAAAAATATATCTCTTTATAATTTGGGTGGATTGACCCTCTTAGAAGAAAAAGGGTTTGAGAGGAAGTGCTATCTATTTTATAAACTGTTTTTAAGGAGTTCTCATCTCTGGCTTCACTGCATTTCACTGCCTATGAGGCATCTTCCTCTGAGCACTGCCACATGTATTCTAATTAGTGAGTACACAGGCTGAGTGGGCTGTTTAAAAATAGCTTCCCTGTAGAATAGGATGAAGAAGTACAGAGCAAGTACAGTATAGGTAGAAAAAATATGATATGCTCTCTTTGAAAAACGAAATATATATGCAGCTCCTCTGCTAAAATGTATGTATTCTCCATGAGAACAAAAACTGTCAATGCAAATAACATTCAGCAAGAGGAAAAAAGATGGCTTGTTGAAATATGTGCTTTAAAACAGGTGACTTCAAATGGCTTCAAGGTGCTAAAAACCCTGCAAACACACTTCGGAGGAGTAGACATTTCCTCATCTGTGACAAAACTTGAGTGTGCCGCAATTTAATGGATCAGAGTTCTGTGCACGGCAACAGATGGGGGTCTAGCTGGCATACCCCTCATTATTGAGCCTCCAAGCCCTCCTCTCTCTGCATTGCCACCTGTCCAGCAGGTCTAATGTTATTCTCGCACCTGGGCAGGCCATCACAAGCTATCATCAAAGTTGTGCTCTGAGGGCATCCAGTCTTTCTGCAACATGTCACAGCGGATAGAAAGAGAAATGGCACACATTCACCTTGAGACTGCACCATCCACAGATTACAGTTACTGAAAGGCCTTTGAAAGCCGCTGTAAAGTATCTTAGCAGCAGGATACAGGTTTGAATAACCCCTGACTGTAGAAAAAAAATTTACGTAAATTTCCCTCGGCTAACTGTGAGGGGGAAGATTGGCATCCATTTTGTTGATTACCAGAATACGTATTTATTCAAACCACGTAGTCACACACTAACCTAAACTTCCTCTTATCTCCGAGCAGGAGCAAAACTGTTCCAATCACGGGAAGGAGCAGCTGACAATGATTCAAATGGGTTAGAACAATGCTCTCAGAAGCAGCTGAAAGATCCATATGTATGAAGATAACCCTGGCATCAAGCAGCTGAGTCCACTTGTTGAAATTTCTCTGAACAGGAAACATATAAGGAGCTGACCATGTCTGCCATGCCTGCATGATTATTCCCATATTTTATGTAATGACCAGTCTTGGAAATGAGTCACCAGCAACTGTAAGCAGCAACTCCTTTTGATTTTTTTCCTAGTTATTATTTGCCCTTGTAGTTATGTCTTCCTAGATGCACTATTCCTGTGTGGCAGTGTTGTGGCTTTACAGTAATAAACACTCAGCGTGTTATGGTTTTTCATAATATGTTGCCCCATGATAAGAAGAGATTTACTGAATCCTTGTAAAATGGATGTCAGCATTCTACTTATTACACTTTTTGGAGCCTGCACTCAAAGTGGCAGTCAATACTGTTCATCCATCAAGTGTAATCTGTTGTTTTTTGCCTAGATTGCTACAGATATCTTCAGCTAAGAACAAACACCTCATCTGTCATCAGGGCTGTGTTGCAGCATTTCAGTCTGTCCACCTCAGATGATGCCTCCGATGGGCTGAATCGGAGCCAAGAGTACGAGGGGAGACATAAGTTGCGAGGATGATAGCTTTCACAATGTGTTGAACCGTCAGCCCTTGCCTAGGGATACGGAGTATGTGCTTCTTCATTACTTTCATTAACATATCTCTAAAGCTACTCTTCAGCACAAGGTCTAGAAGTTGATTAAAGACATGTTTGCTTGGAGGCAGGAAGAACAAAGGTTTCACAGTGCTGTACGGGGAGCACAGTATCTGCACGGCTGCCATTAAAAACTGTAATATCGGTTTAGCCTCCCGGACCCTAGCCATCAATAAGAAGGTCTTCATGACTGACAAAGGCAAACAGGCAAACAGCAAACAGCTCACAGGCACAATCCCACCTGATAAGGCCCATAACCTCATTCACTCTTCACTGGAGGAGTTAATCGAGTCAGGCTGACATCATGAACTGAGATAATGCCAATAAATACCATTTTCTCACACTATGTTCAATAATTATAGCTCTCTAATCCACCAATTGCCAGGGTCTTAGGGTGAAGACACTGCTTCAAGATAAGACACGGTATGTTCATTATTGCAATCACATGGAAGCTGTTACTTTTTTGAGCAAAAGAATTTGAGCCACTGTATATTAATAACAACTTTTTGCTCCAAGAGCATTTCATGTTGCCACAAGTTCTTATTCCCCATGCAGCAACACTGAAGAGGAAGTGGAATTAGTTTTTTGTTTAGCTCAAGCAGCTAATACTAATGGATCTTGCAGGGGTTGTTGTTTGTACTGGACTATTTCGCCTTTGTTCAATTATGTATTCATGGCTTTACTCTTCACTCCAGAGGAAATAGGAAATACATAACTATTGACTGCTGTTGCCAGGGCTAGCTTCTCACATTCTCAATACAACAACTTCAGCATGTTCTGATCTCAGCCCCTTGTCCAAACAAGTGTCTCTTTCACTCGCTTCTCTGCCTCCTGTGCAATGTGTAATTTTGCACTGTCATAACTGATATCTATGACAGTCTTGCTGATAGTTCCTTCATAGACTAACAATCATCAGATTTGCTCATGTCCCCATGTTGACAGAAAAACAAGAGCTTCAATTTTATCAGCATTGTCAGTTCAGCAGTCATCCCAGTCAAGCCACACTGAATGCCCTTGACTGTAAAAACGCTGCTGTGTGCGGGCCGTTATTCATGCGTTTGTTTACTACATGCCACAAAGAAAAGGCATGCTGTGGCGTTTACCCCACTTTTATTAACTCGCCCTCCGAGCAACATCTCCACAATTAAAAGAAAATCACCTTGGACTAATGTGTCTGGATTGCTATGCGTCTGCAGTGATGGATGAGTGGTGTGGGAAGGGGCTGTTCACACACGGTTGCTGAAGTATCATTTCAGCCCCTAGAGAGAGGGCAGAGCCGGGGTGGGGTGTTAGCTAAGTGATGTCCCTGGCTGAGCCCTCCATCACACTCCTCACGAGATGGACAGAGAGAATACTCTTCCTCTGCAGAGATTGATTGCACACACTTGGCTGTCGGGAAGGATTAACCTTGTGTGTGTGGAAATGTAAGGTTCTATCTGCGTCCATGGGTAGTTTTGATATATTGAAAATTTACATCTTATATTTAGGGAAGAATGTAGCCACTGCACACACTGTACATACATTTTTTAGCATGTACACCCCCTGAGCAGCAACCAGTTTGCATCTATTATTTTTATTTCAAAGATGTTTTTTTGAAAAGAATCTTTAAAAAAACACACACACACACACAAAAAGGAGATACTTCAGTATCTGGTTCCTTTTGACTTCAAAATGCCTGATATGATGAGCTAAAGAACTGACTGACAGGTGATAGATAAATGTTAATTTCTAGGTACATGCCACAGATTTTTTATTATTTGCACTTCAACAGGCTAAGAGTTTTCATCATCATTTGACCCCAGGAACGGGTCAGAGAGAAGCTTGTTTCTGCTATTTTTCAAATGTCACAACTGCCATCTTTCTCTTGAAGTTCAACAGTGTCTCACAAAAAGACAATTTTCACGTATCAAATACGAGACAGTCTTCCTTGTTTTATTATACAATTTAACTACTGATCTCACTTCAATCAAACAAGCCAAACTCCACCTGCTTGAGATTCCTGCATCTGTATCACATAATTAATACCAATCCTTGATTATGGGCTCATTCATGATAGCCTGTTATGTTCCTAATGGATGCAGTCTGCATGGATTCACATGTTCAGCAGGGCAATCACTGTCACGTCTCAGCATCCTGAACATGTGCCAACCACATACACACTGCAGCTGGAAATACTAGAGAGACTTAGGCAGTGACTAAATGCTCCACATCAAAGGAATTCACATATTTCTCAATTTTCAAACATTACTGATGATGCTTTTAATCATTTTTATTAAAAGTTGCTGCAATAAATTTCTATCGAAATTAATTGAATTAGCTAATGTCTTTAAAGCTTATTAAGATTATAAAACATCTGAAATAATCATTATTTCTCATCCCATCTGTATAATGTTTTGAAAATAAAGTATGGAATATTAAGGGAATTAATTGACCTTATTACTCAGCAACAGTATTAAATTCTGCAGCTGCAGTGAGAGTTAGTATTAAACTTCCCTATTAACCCTCTGATGGTACAACTTATTTAGACTGTGAGTCCACTGAAACTATTAACACTAACCGTCACTAACCTCAGTGACTACTTCAACTCTAATGGTAGCTTCTAACAACTAACTGGCAAGCTATCAGATTCTGCTTACTGGAAAAAAAAGATGTTGCAGGAAACCACAGGAGTAAGGTGGTAGCTCTGTCAAATATTTGACCAGTTAATATACGATTAATGGGTTTTGTTCAATTCAGCCAGCCACAAAATTAAAGTGTAACATAAACGTTATTAGGTAATGCTGCTCATCCAATCTGGTAATAAATCTGTTTGGGAAAAGGAATGAATCAGTTTTTTTCTTTTTTTGTAGAGTGAGAGATTTGCACTGAATCTAATATCACACACCGAGATAACAACTTTCTCCTGGTTCAAATGAGCAACACTGCCCTAAGTCGTGTGTGTATTCAGTTCCACAATTATCTTGCTACATGGTGAATATATATTAACTTTGGGAAAAAATAAAAATTTAACTCTGCTCTCAACAGCTAATGAGGCTAAAAAGACACACACTAGACTCTATGACAGCAAGAGAAGATCTCACAGTTAAAATGGATGAGCACGTTTCTTGTGCCAATGCCCAAATATGCTACTGCTTTGAATAACATCCAAGTACAAAATATCAAATAATCATGACAACCGCCAAATGTTTTAGATGTTACTTCCACTAAAGATGCAAATTAAGTTTTAATTTCTTCTTTCTTGGATAACATGGCTTTAAAATCTATGTCCAGTCAAACTAATGACTGCAAGCTCAGTACCAGTTCAATGGTATATGGGGGTTACATTTTTATGGGACCACCGCACCCAAGATGGGCTCATCATAGATGATATCCCCGATGAAGTTAAGGATGACTCTACAAGGCTTCAGTTTATACCAGCCATAATACCAACTCAAGTATCTACCACATTATTGACATTCGTTGTGAGATGAATTCTACAACAGAGCTACAAGGAGAGATTGCTCTGGCTTTACAGGATAAGAGATATTGGACTGCAGATCGTAAACCAAACAACATTTTACACATGAATTACAGTAAAACTGGAAGGTTAGAACAGCATCAGGTCCATCGTGCGGACCACAAGTTAATAATGATTTGTTGACACGGGTGACAGAACATCAGTTTATCTGGCCATGTGTGGTTCACAGCTAGGTATGTATGACTGGCAATCGAGCTCAGCAAGGGTGTAAAGATGAGACTATATTTGTCACACTATATCTTTCTGTCTCTGTTTTCTCACAGTTAATTCGTATTCTGTGTTCAAATAGTTGACAGAGTTTGGAACAGCACTAACCAAGGTCAGCAAGTTATTAAAGTATTTTTACCCTACTGTAAAGCCAGAATGTCTATATTTTAAACCTTTGGGAATATTATTTATCTTTGATATCTTTGGTGTATTTACACTGGCCATTGATGTAAGTGAATAATGTCCAATTAGGTCAGGACAAAAATAGTAGAGCAATAAATCATGTTCTTTTGCTCCTGAGGAAGGAATGCACATCACAGACTGTCAGGTGTGTAAACGAATTACACATCCTATGGGAACACGGACCATGTACTTATTATTCTCTTTGGAGAGAAAGAAACCGTAATTATCGTACTTTTCTTACCCATACACCTACAGCACCATTATTTCTGACACAGCAGCTTGGCCTGACAGAACTACTATAGCATAAGACCAAATAGATCCACAGCTAAAAAGAGAAACTAATGAGTGTCTCAGTTATACTGTAGAAATCACTTGGACTGAGGAAACACCAGAACAGTGTGTGTGTGTGTGTGTGTGTAAGGAGGTCAGTTAGGTGATGGGTGGTCTCGTTTAAGACCTCTTTTTCAAGAATCAACCAGCCACATTTGGGTACTAATGTTTGTTTGTTGTATTTTCTGTTCACAAGTTATGAGATGTAACTTGTGGTAAAGCTACAGTATCACTTATGCAAACCAGTGTTCTTTCATGAATAGTACAAATTATTTGTTTTATACAAGCGTTTGTCTATTCAATTTGATCGGCACACAAGATTTTGAGCCAGATTGAACAGGTTTCACATCTCGAAAAAGAACCAATGACTCATGACAGAAGGATCGTGATCCACCTTTTGCTGAGAAGCACAGGCAGAAGATGAGGCACAAAAAATTCTGGAGTTCCAGTAGACTGTATCATCAGCTCAGCATGAAAGTTCTTTCACTGAACCATCGAGGCCTGGCTTCCCAGGACTCACAGCAGTGTCTCACTACAACAACTCACACCGCCAAACACACCACTCACATCTTATGTAGGGCCAAATGATATTCAGGTCTCTCCATGTATCCAACAGTAATTTTTCAAATGGCACAATTGCAATTGTTGTCTTTTTTATGTGGTACATATTGACAAATACAATGCATCATGCAAGGTGATGACATGTCCAAACCAATTTTAACGTCAAATAAACTTCTTTGAGCACGGAAGCTAAAAATTTCCTTTGAATAGTGAGATGGTATATACTGAAGTGTAACAAAATTGTACCCTAAAAGCACTGGGCCTATGATACAAATGACAGAGGGAAATGGAATTAATTAAATACAACACAAAGCAGGCAGACATTAGTGCGCAAGACTAAACCAAGGAGATTTTTATGCCATTTCAGGATTTGACAAGCCTGAACGCTTCTGTGCAAGTCGTCCCAAAGCCAGATGAAAATGTCTGCCCACCTTCACAGCAGACAAATCAGCGTATGGATTGTTGAAACAAAATACCACCTAGATTCACTGAATCCACAACAGACTTGTACGCTTTGAGCATTTGAAAACCGATTGTATCAATGAACCTAGCAGACAGATCAATGCATCAGGATGGTTGGCAGCGTCAGGACCCCACTTCAACACCTCCCTATACTCTGATTCTCAGGCTGCATCGAAAATATCCATATGGTCACACACACACTAGCTATGCCCCCTTCTATTGTACAGCGGGTAGGAAGCCACACCTTAAATTAACTGATCTAACACAGTCAGGGATAAGCTGACACTCAAGAATTATCATCATTATACTGCTCTGTCAGAAATGGGTATCAGATTATCAAAGTGATGAGAGGAATAACAAATTTCGCAGCCAAGTAGCTTGAAGAAAGTGGGTGGCAGCTGTTGCCCTATAAATCTGATCATGTTTCTGCGCCCGGAGGCCCAGAGGCTTCCAGAAAGAGCAACCAGAGCTGCCCAATATGCTGGCATTGGTATCAGTGTTCAGCTGCACCAAATTACAGCTTCTTCCTTCTTCTCTTTGACTCAGATTTAGCTGTCATTCTCAATGCCAAATGCTCTGTTAACTGATTATGCAAGGATGAGATATCTATAAATGGTAGAACCCTTTGGGATTTTCAAACTGGAAGCATTTTTTATTTAGACTGGCTCGATGAAACTGACAACAGCAGTGCACATTAATTAAAAAGAACAGCTCTGGCAAACTCTACTAGTGTCACTTAGCTGTACTGTACATGCAATATCTTACAACATTTGCCTAATCTTATATGCTTAGCTGAAGTGAGAGGCAATCTCTTACACTAACCTTCATAACTCTCACAGAGCGCAGAGACAGTCCTCTGAGCTCCTGTGATGCGTCCATCAAAACCATTTTCTCCTTCCACTCTAATGCTATAGGCAAGGTGTTTGGGTCCTCAGCTGGGAAGACAGACTGTAAATACTACCTGCAAATGACTCAAATACATTCAACATGCAGCATACTGTCATTACCGCTAGAAAAAAAAAGAGACTAGAAATGTGCTGTGATCCATTTTGGCTTTCATCACAATCCTGCAAACACACAATTTGATATCAAAGAAACTGAAAGATTCACACACTTAAAAAAAAAAGACATCAGTAAATCCAACAGTCTTGCACTGTGAGATGCTAAAGGCTATTAAAGAAAGCCTACTTCCACTCATTTTGAATTATGTACAATACATCACTGACAGACTGACCATAAGAAAATAGCTCTTTTGTCTGTGTAGCACATCTCAGGGTAAACACTACACTAAACCAGAACCACTGGCCATTCTGTAATAATGTCCACTGCCCAGTGGTGGCCTGTGGTGCCAGGGTTCGGTATTATCATGTATCTGTGGCTCCAAGGACGAAGTACTAACAGCCAAGGGCATTATTTCATGCTGTTCCAGGCCCATAGCCTGACTCATCTTTTCTGATATATATCTAGCCCTAGGATGATGTTCAGTTTAATTATGGATACACGGACATCAGTCGTGTTAATGTTGTTCTTGTTTACACAGCCATCCATACAAGCTGCCTCTGCCACACCGTGAGTATCCCAAAGAGATTTGAAAAGGAGGTCACAGAATCTTAGATGTGGAAGTGAGTAAAGAAGCCAGGTGAATCTTTTTTGAATAATTGATACTGCTTAATTTTCAAGCCGGAGCACGCCTTCCAGCTGCTGTCATCTAATCATCATTTCATGGAGAAGACACTGTGAGCTTTGTTACAGCAACGTTAAATATCAGCGTGGATTTCCTTTTTCCTTTGCTGATACTGGGAAGCTTTCCTGTTGGGGTAGGGATCTCAAAGTGGTTCTACACAGGAGCCGTGGACAAATACCGCGCCAGCCTCTCCTGACAGGGCCTCCCGGCAACACTCATCCCTCCCTGGTAGAGCTGCAGGCAATGTACAGCTACCTTCAGCCCTGTGGAGTTTTATTTCCTGGACAGCCACACACTCAGAGATGCTGATGTTCTTTATGAAGGCTCTTACTATGGCAAGAATATTAAATGTGCCTGGTGGTGCCCACCTGGGAAGACAGTCCATCTTTTATTGTGGGATGTGACTGACACTTGGAGCTAATGTGCAGGCACTGCTCTGTCCCTGAGCTGGACGGATTAGGTCTTTACTCAGCGGAGACCACTTAATCTATTGAAAAATGCTGAATTAGAATGTTTCAATTGTTCAATACAGTCACAGATAAAAGTACATGTATTTAATTTATCCCTTCCTTTGTTTAATGGAGCAGGCCGGCCGACTTATCATGGAGGCTCAGATTTTGTGAAATAACAAGCAGCGAGATTAATTGCAAAATAGCCCAGCAACAGAACAGAAGCGATTTCTCCAAAAATATGCTGTTAATGACTGGGTGTCACCCTCCCCCTCCGCAGGTCTGCACGAGCATTTCATGTGTATAAGCAGATTGTAACCAGCCAGTCTGATGGATAAAGAGCACTGAGATACACAGATGGCTAAGGTCATAACTTGATTGATTTGCATTGTGATTGTTCTTAAAATGGACCATTACACTGAATTTGTAGAACAATATGAAAGAAAGCCTCCAAGAGGAGTTAATGATCACCTTTTTATCTCTGTGCTGACATATTCCCAATTACCCCTTAATGAGCCCAAACGGATGATGAAGACTGCCAGAGGAATGCTAACTCCAACATCGAGATTCAACACATGTTCTCCACTGCTGAGCCAGAGACTGGCTCAGAGTGAGAGCTTCCCAGCCAGCTCTCTTCTGGCACTGCTGGCCTCTGTCCTGGGCATACTGATTCTCATATCAGGTTCATTTACATAATCCTGCCCATTGTCCAGTTTAATGAAGGCGGTACGCATTTCTACAACAATGTTTCACCCCGCAACATGCCAATATAAACAGAACAGTGTGATGACATCTGGTGAAGCACTGCTGACTCTGTAATCATAAAGAAGAAAAAGCTAGTCGTCACCAAGGAAGGTCAGGGCTGCAGCATTTTCAGAAACAAAGGAGCTGTCAAACTTTTTCTCTGGATGTGCTGGCTTCCAGTGTGGCAACTGTGACAAGTGAGTAGATCCAACATGCAGTGATAGCTACCAACAAAATTCCTCTCCTCTGTATCTATGTTGCAACTATTATCCAAACAGTGCTGCCACTGGCACTGCAGCCTACTTCCTCAACCTTCTGAAATATTAAGATTATAAACATAAATGGTTGTTTTGTCTGTCAAAACTGTAGTCTTGGCAAGCGGTCTTTGGAGTATAGCTGTGCGTGCTAGCTCATTATTTGCTAGTGCCCAAACATGAAACAAAATTCTAATATTGCAAATCATATCCATCAGAAGGGGAGCTACAGTGCTGCAACAGAGAGATATTTATAGTAAAAGTTGTCTGTTTGATCATTTAAGGAGAGTCCATTTACCTTGAATTCATACTTAGATGTTCTATGACCTGATGATTGAGAAACCTATAGATGCTTTTATTAAACCGAGAATAACCTAAAAATGGTTTTAAGTAAAGAAAAAGTTTAAGAAAAAAAAAACAACTATTTAACCTATCCTAAAAGAACACACTGACTGTACAACTTGATATTTTCCTATCATTTTGTGCTATCAGTACTAGAGAATTATTTATTAAAGATCTATTAGAAAACGGTTAACACATTTCATACAGATAGTATTAATTAGAGAACCACCTACGTAACGTGTCATTTCACCAACAACTAAAACAAAGTCTAAAAAATGCTGAAATAACTAAACAATGGAATCTAACTCTGATCAACCCCAGTTTTAACACCCCAGTCGATGGCTGCTTATGTTGGACTCCCAGGACCTCCTGATGGGAAGTTGGGGCTCACACCTCTCGAACTCCCTAACAGCAGTTTCTTCTCAAACAATGCACATGGTGGGAGATTAAATGAGGCTGCCACAGGAGTGCATGATGCTCATTAGGCCTAGCAAGGAGAGATGCCCAGCCCAAAGCAATTCGGGGACCCAGTGAAGTGCTCAAGGACCTCAATGCAATCCTGCATGCTACTCATTACTGCCCACTGTATTGACTATATTTAAGGAGAGCTAGAATGATTACTTAAAGGACCAAATCAATTCTCACATAATGCCTTCACTCACGATCTGCTCGTTAATGGCATGCTTAATATATTTACGGTGTTATGCCAGCAGTGCATAAAACCATGTATGCAAAGGTGGTAATGTTAATACCAGCACCTAGACTCCTAAGAAACTTATATAGCCAGTGGTGCTAAAGCAAGACAGAGGAAACCACCAAGAAATCCTTTCAGAGTTAATTACAGAGTTGATTAATTACACCAAAACAATTAGTCCTGTCAGTCAAAATACATGTTTGCTATCAGCATCTTCTCTGTGGGACTCATATTCGTAAAATACAACAATACTCTAAAACACGATGATCTCCCTGTCTTAATAACAATCTTGTGACATCTCTTCTCAACCCACAACTTAAATAACCACCACTATACAGTAGGAAAGGAATTTCTGGAGGTTTATTTGATGTTCTTTTGGGAACATCCCTTTTACAAACATCTTAAATCTCAAGTAACCTTTCACCAAAAGTGATACTGTGACTGGAATTAGCAACCAAAGGTTTAAAAATCGTGTCAAATGCATTTCCTCTCACAAAATATTATTAGAATAGGGGAGAACTGATTTTGTAAATATTTACTATACCAGGTTGCCTGGCAGTCGCCTTTCTTTCCTTGCTGTACATTGCTGCATCTCTTGGTAAATTATTACCACCAATTGTTGATCAGTGGAATAATGTGAAATCAGTGACAGAAGACATAAATGTAGGAAAATATATCCTATGTTTTAAAGAGAAAAACCTGCATTGAAACCCATATGGGCACGCTTGAAGTTTGGTATTTGTTCGCAAACCTCATGTAACTTTTGGTGGGGGTGGTGGTGTCTAGTGCAAAACTTTCTGTCCTTGATTATGGTGATGCAATGTAAATCCATGCAGCAGCAGCAGCAGCAACAGGCAGTCCTACAACAGAAGTGAGCAGTTTTAGAAGCTTGATTTAGTATTGGGGAAACTTCACCTTTATGCAGCTTACAAATGGTACAATGTACGGGAAATCAGGAAATTCACTTCTGTCTGTATAACTTTATACCCATGCTTTTAAAATATTCATGACTGTTATTGTTGAGGTTTCTAAAATAATAATATAATTTCTGGTTCAGTTATTATGCTAATTTACCTCCTTGTGCAAATTCTAATAAGATTGTTTTTATTTTTGTTTTTATTCATACAAGGGTGATTATGGTATCCTAGAGATAAAGGACATCCTTGGTGTGAACTCGGTTTGAATAAATAAAAACAAGATAAATAGGGCTGAAAGTTTTTTTTTTTTTTTTTTTTTTTGAGACGCAGTGATTCACATTTCCAAGGCTCACACCGGAAATGCAATCCAGGAGAACAATCTTGGCATCTTCAGATGAACCAAAGTGGCCTGAGCTTGATTTACTTTGGGCTTTATCAGCACTCGTCGTCATTTTCAAACAGCACGAGCAAAGCAGATTGAAGCTCGGTTTCAATAATCGGCGACATTCTGTTGACCATTTGACCACAAATGAACACAAAATTGCTCCCACTGCTCGCGAACTAGCAACACAGGAAACGTCGTCCAGAATTAGCTGGATGAAGGTGTCGTTCCAGATTGCTCTGCTTTTTCACCCCTGCTTGTGGTGATTACGAGTCACAGCACCCAGGGTCGACAGGGGCTGAAGCTCGGGCAGCCAGGCAGGTTGGAGGGGCTGAGCTCCACCTCCAGGAGACAATGAGTGCCACTGTCACGGGAGTATATACCTCACCGGCCACCGAGAGCGGTCAAGTGGAAGGCCAGTCTGAGCCGCAACGCCTGTCCGAGTGTGTATGTGTGCCATGGCAGAGAGGGGAGCAATCTGAGTGTGCTGGAGTACATGGGCCTCTTTGACGTGACAGATTCCCCTTGCAGCCTGCAAAGCCAGGAGGGAGCCAGTCAACATCCCGTCACGTGCCCCGCTGTTTATCTTCCGAAATCTGGTATGGTTGCATCCTCTGCCTGCCCCAGCCCGCCTTCTCCTCTCACCGCATCACCACAACTTATGGAGACATAAATGACCATGTGCACTTTCTAATGTTTTTTTCTGATTGAAAGACCACTGCACTAAAAACAGATCGCATCCCGATCCTCCATGTGATTCATATATTGAGCCGAGAACACTGTACCTGCAAGTGGCATTTATGTGGGTATGCAACGAAATTCCCTGTGTTTAACAGATCCAAGCTGAATCAGGCTTCCAGAAAACAAGGTAGATGCTCAGAGCTCTTATATCGCTAGCCTAATGAAGAGAAAGAGAGAGCTGAGGAAAAAATTCACTCCAAATCTGCAGCTTCAAAAGTGGATGGAAGGAATGCAAATAAAAGTTCTGTTTTCTGTGTTGTGATTACATCACTGTGTCGAGCAGAAAAGTCAAGGCGGTGTATTGAACTGGAATGACTCTCCTCACATATTGGAAAAAGCAACTCAACAAATAAAGCACAAAAATAGAGTGCCAGACAGATGGATGACCTTCAGTCCTCCTTGGTGGAATAGTGAAGGAATTTGTTTAGAGAGCCAATCGTTCACCCGTAAACAATTGTCTGGAAAGCCCATCTATACTTCAAAAAAGGACACAAGTCACTTGTGGAGCCAAATAAAACCTAATATGAGGGGACAGTTAATGAATGATGAACCGTAAAAATAAATAAATGAAGCAAACAAATATGGGTATATGCTATTTTTTAACCAGTTCAGTAACAGAATGACAATGCTTTTATCGTTCAGAAATACTGTTATTGAATAAAATACGCACAACAAACTCTTGTATATCGTTCGAGAATGAGAATAAAATGCCTTATCAAAAAGCCACATTATGGATGCACCATAACCAAATATTAGCACAGCATTTTGGACATTTCTCTGTGGCACAATGACATTGCAGCACTCAATTCCATACAGCGTACCATGCACTGGTAAACAAGTCTGTTGTGGACAGAAACTGTACCAGAATCCCGTTTCAGCTAATCCACAAATTTTGTGCTGAATGCATCTTTCTAAGCATCCTGTTGCTTGTTTTCCCACAACTATTCAAATCGGCTTACCTGCCTGTCTTTTTGGACAAAATAGTGAAACGCATGTAGTATATGTTTGTTTAGGCCATTATTTTTGCTGGTTTGTTTGTGAACCACTGGGATGTTGTGCTATTCAGCACATCAAGCAATGTTCAGTTAAAACACAAAACCAACTGCTCTAAACACGGCAGCACAGCAAATATAAAGCAAGGCGGCCCAGCCTCCCTGTTTTACTGTACTGATCCTCCCATTTGGCGCTCTCATTCTGGATTTCAGCAACAGGATTGATTGGAAAGGAGCCTTTGTGTTTACCTCCTTCTTCCATATAATTCTCCTCGGTGATGAGTCATGTCACCATTGTCGGCCATGGGTGAGTCTCAATCGCGTCAATGACCGCACCAGAGCAATCCTTCAACGCAGCCCCGGCATCACCCTTGGCTTGAAGCAGTTGGCTTATGAACCCGACTGCCTTGAAAAGTTCTCTGGCCGACGCTTTCTCCATGATCAGTCGTCACAGCTGGCTGTCTGATTCATACCTGAGCACCAAATCAGGGGAGAGACAGAGAGAGAGGTCACCCTTCGTTTCAAGCTTTCCATGTTGAGCGTGCTCACTGTGAAGAACTCGGTGTTTTGATTCTTTAAAATTCCTCCTTGAGTTGGGTTAGGTAAAATAAAGAATGGAGAAACTCGCTCAACTTGGGGAAAGACTTGGACAAACACAAGAGAATAATGGTGTCTCCAGTTTTATATTCACCTTGTGTACGAGAGTAGTTACAGGATGGCTCGTTGGTCACATTTCATTTTCATTTCTTTTCATTTGAGAGTTAGCAAACAATGAATTCTGAAAGACAATTCAGAAGTCAAAGTTGTGACACGATACAACAAAGGCCTCATATGTTAAATAAAAGCAATGTCAAAGGGTCAACAACATACCTAATGTAGCTAAGTGGAAATTAATTTTTGTCTCATGTACCAAGGTTTTAATATATTCATAGCTGCAAGTTCTCATGCCAGCATGGCAGGTGCTTACAGAGGTCTACATTCAACAATACCATAAGTCACATTTTGATGATGAAAATTAGAAAGGTAGAGCACAAGAAACTAAAAACAAAGGTTTTTTTGTAGAGGGATGTCTACTGTATATAACTTGGCAATATTTATAGATATACACCGTATTTGCATTTTGGTTTTCAGACAGTGTGTGGGTTGACACTGAGTTATGAAGTGAGGGATTCCAGACTATAACATTACACCAAGTCATTGTTAAGACTTTATTAACTACCCTGCAGATATATACAGTAGTAAGGCCATTTGTACCGGGGACAGTAAAAATAATGGTTATTGCACCTTTAATATTCTAAAAATAAGGTGGAGCAGAACAAAACTGATGTCCCTTGACTGTAATATTTTATCAATGTGTGAAGTAGTCACGAAACCTTGATTCTCACACCTCTGCATCTTGAAAATCTCACAGAAAGCGTTCTTTAAAGCAGAGCCTCAAGGTGAATAACATCAAGAAGATGTCACAGAGCTCACACACTGCCCTGTATCTCGATCAGAGGTGTGCAGAAGCTGTTCTCACTAGCGACACGCTGCCATCTCCATATTTCAGCTTCTGACCGGAGGCTTCCTGCTCTTATAATCCTCACCGGCTAATCTAGGAAAAGATTGCCATTCACTTTAGCGGTCTCTGACAGGTGTGCTCCATTTTCCCTCAATCCAGCCTGAGCGTCTTTAACAGGAGAATCTTCTTCATGATCATGTAAAACTCCCAGTAACCCAGTTATCAGCTTTTAGTGGGCCAGTGCTTAAAAAAGCAACGCTGCCCTGTCAGGTCTTGGAAATTACCTAACCTAAAGAGAGAATAGGACCTTCTATTATCACCTGCTTTCAGAGCACACCAAGACATAAATAATTCTTAATCCCAGCCAATTACCCTGTTTGGATCATTAACTTTTCTTTGTTCATTTTATTCACTTTATTTGAACCCTGATACAAAGTGTAATGTTAGTGTTCCTATATTATTATAAGGTCCTTAGCTGGAATGGCTTTGGCATGATAATGAATTATTCTTTAGCGTTTCATTACTTGGTGTGATGTTTGAGGAGCCAACATTGTAGCCAGATATCACGTGACCAATAATTACCCCTTCCTTTGTTTGTCATGCCAGACTCTTGCTGGCTCCTTCCAGAGGAAAAAGAAAATCAATTACTTTTCTTCTCATGTTTGAACACTACGTTACCTACACATGCAAAGCCACACACACACACACACACACACAGATACATCTTTTTTTTTTGTTTGTTTTTGTGAGAAATTCCTTTAGTTCCTGAGGATTAACATACATTACATCAGAATCCAAAGTGAAAAAGGTTATTAAATGTCTGCTGTAATACCCGCAACAGAAAGTTATTTAGTTTCTACCCACCCTCTAGGACACAATGTGGGCAACATATTATCCTGCATAAACCAATATTGTTTGCTTGTAAATGATAGCACTGATTTGCTGCAGACAAAATAGATTGAAGACTTAGAGTACAGAAATCAAAACCATGACAAGCTTATATAGAGGCTTTCTTGTGTCTTCAAGCTATTATGCATTCTTTTGCCAGCACTGCAGAGGGGAGTTGTGCTCTAATTAAACTCACCTCCAAATATCCTTGCCGACACCTCCAGAATACTCAAAAGCTTTTAAAATGTGGCAGAGATGGGAATTTGTTATGCATGTACGCAGCAGTGCTAATAAATTCCCTGTTTAGACTTCAGCCAAGATTAGCGTTGCAACCTGCAGAACACATCTCCAGTGTACCACTGAGTCACAGAGGTCACTATTCAAATTCTTTGACACATGAAAGCCTCCTGTGATTGAACCAGTCCTCAGAGGTAACGCCAGCTGCCGGAGCAGGGCTGTGTGAACTGTTAACTACTGATTGCTGCTGCAAACATCTGTGTGGATAAAAAGCTTTGCTACGATTTAACGTTATCAAAGCTGAGAAAATAAAGCTCGAACGATGAAGCAACATTTAATCCAAAAAAAGGGTGAAAAAAAAAATTGTGGCGAACATAAGACTGCAACACATTTTTCTGGATGTTCTCTGAGGTAACAGTGAATTTTAGTTTCCACTGGAGAAGGTGATAAACCCCCTGACTAAATAAAACAGATTTTACTTTTGAGAGAATATTATTCATTGCAGAGGAAACAGTGTCAACAAGGAATTAATAAGAATTTGTTGTCTAATTTCAAGGCTCAATCAACCCAGCATCATTTGTGCATTGTTGCTCCGTAAAGAGGCTTTTAGAACAGGCAGGACCTTTGAATTGATGTTAAACAGTTGAATAAACACACCCCTGTCAGCGAGGAGAGCAGCATGTTCGTTAACAGCTCCATCCCCGAACAAAGAAAGGAACAAACCTCCTCTGTGATAAAAGCTTATTAGCTACCTGCGAGGATTAAATCTGATCACTTGGGGCTGTCGCGGCAACAGTAAATAGATGTGTTTCTACTTTTGCTTTTCGCTTTGTAAATCACATGCATTTTGATTCCATTAAAAGCCCACGTAAAATCTCTGCCTGGCACCAATTTTTATGCCCCGTGAAAAATGACATTGCCATCACCTTTAGAGATATACCTTCAAACGTGACTGCTAATCTACTGAACGTGCTAAATGCTTGAGGGGAAAGGGTGAGTTATTAAGATTGAAAGTAAAGACATCCTAAACGATTAAACACATAATTAACAGCTACTGTGTGAAGGGCATGACTTGTCAAATCTCAAGGGATTCCTGATCGGCCAGCTTAAATCTCCCAGAAGTAATTCTTCTGCTGAAAACACAACATCAGCTCCGACACATAAACTAAACCACTGTGCCTGAAGCAAACGGAAACTCCCTCAATCTTTCAAAAATATGTCTGCTGTTATTCCTGTGATTATACCAGCCAAACATCCCTGGAATCCAGCCGGAATTCATCTTTCTACAGTAGTCATCCAAGATATTTTAAAACAGCACTAGAGCTACATCTGGGCTTTATATGACAGCCAAACTGACAAGTAGGCCAAAGCACTGTTCCAAACAAAAATCTATGTCCTGCATTTTCCCCTCTAACCAAAACAAGTTCAACAATTACATCTCTTTGAGGAGAGATAATTATTCACCAATGTGCCAAATGAACAATTTTGTTTGTCTGACAACAAAGTATAAACCACAAGTCTTGCGTGACAATCCGGAAAATCAAGCTGAGCTTTGGCCGCTGCCCCAGAACAAGCATCTGTCAAAACAAATGGATCTTGTTTTCAAAATATATAAATAAATACAGCAACTTATGATCCATGGATAAAATGAAAAAAAAAAAAAGGAACATTGACAAAGAACTGTGGAATCTCAACAGACATAAATGTGACAATCAATTTTACTTTTGGGCAAAAAAAGGAAAAACATCAATAGCTTTTGGCAGAAGAAATAATGGCATTTTCCCAAACTGCATGATTACGTTACGAGGGGGAAAAAAACAACCTTTGAAGGATGCTGATGTTCAAGCAATTCAAACACTAAAACAACCTTTAATGCATAATTAAGAGATTAATTAAGCATTTTTAAATAATAACAATCAACAGCTGTATTTTGTGTGGATTTCTTTCACACGGTAGAAGGGAAATATATGAATAACCATTCAGAAAAAAGCCTGAACTCAAATAAAGTCCCTAATCACTGTCAGGGCTGAAACGCTGCTCTGCTCGGAGCAAAAACTCAGTCAGGAGGTCACACCCCTTTGGCTTGTTTTCTGGCACATTATTGAGACGTTTCATTCGATACTAACAACAGATTTGGCTCACTGTCCAATAGCTGAAGCACGACAAAGGACAGACAAAAATCCCAGAAGCTTACGTGCCAACTGAGGACGCATCAGATGTCGACTTTGGCTAACTGGATTCAAAGGGAAGCCCCATCATTCACTGCGAGGATGATGCGTCACATTCAAAATGTGCCTCGTAGCAGGTTCAATCAGATGTGAAAATGGACAATATAAAATAAAAAATTCATTCACCCCCTTATTGTTATTCAGGGTCACAGAGACGATCCAAGCACACACTGAGCGAAAGGCGGGGAAACACGACGGTCGGCTCAACCGTTAATCATTGCGCTACAACAGACAATCATTCACACTCACATTTATGCCTAAGGGCAATGAATGTGACTTGCATGTGCTTTCAAAATCTGAGGGAAAAACCATGACATGTCATGTTACCTTGTCTGTAACTGGCAGGCCAACGCGGCGTATCATCGAATGGCTTGTCTGAAGTCATTCATTGCCCGCCAGGCATAAATGCGGTGTGATGATTGGCTCTGTTGGCAACGCAGCGAGCCGGCCGTCTCGTTTCCCCAGCACAAAACCGGCTCTGGATAATCTCTGGTGGTGGTGAGCCACCGGCCTGTTGACCAGGCTGCTGGCACATTTGTGTAACGCATCATCCCTGCGGTGTTGATGAGAACTGCTGGTCGGATGAGAATCGGCCTGATCTCGGCGGCATGCTGGTTTACTGTCACTGTAGACAGTGTGTGTATCGAATGGCTGTCTCGGCTCAGCCGAAAGAATGTTGTTCTGACAGTTTTGCTGACAATCATGCTGACGGTTCAGGCTTCTGAATGATTATTCATATTCACTACCTCGTCGAAAATCCCTAATGCGGCTGATCGTTGACAAAAATGGCTGATTGTCGCGGTGCTCGTTGAAATTGCGGTGTTTGAATAGCGGTATCGGCATCGCTCGGGATTGTTTCCCGCGACGTGACTCATCCGGTTCAATGCTCGTGTTGCTGCCTTAGCCAGATCGCCCTTTTTTGTAGCAAGATTGATTGATACGTTATGTCGAACCACGGTTCTTCGTCGATATTCCTTTTCATTTGCTCAAGCAAGCAGCATGTTTGAAACAGATCGACTGACTGAATAACGGGCTATGAAGACGACGACAGCCGACGCACCGGATATCGCACTGAACAATGACCTGCGCCGTTGTCGGTGGCTGAAATTGGCACATTAATCGGTATCTTCTCCTCGAAGATATTGAACTGTTTTGATTGGAAAATGCGGTTGCTAGACGTTTTGGAATGATAACAACCTGCTGTCGGTTTGGCTGGCATAAAGCAGATGTAGCTTTCGAATGCTGTTTTAAAATATCTTGGATGACTACTAACAGAAAGATGATCCAACTCGAGAGACGACGGCCTGATATAATCACGGGAATGACAACTATTTTGATTGAGGGTTCGTTGCTGATGGTTTGGACTGTGTTTGAGGCTGATGGGCCGTGTTTTCGGCTTGAAGAGCCACTTCTGGGAGACCAACGGCCGATAAAGAATCGCAATTGACGATCATCGCGCTACGTTGATTATGTGATGGTCTTTTACTTTCGATGTATGTCGCCTTTCCTCGAGCGTTAACACGTTCGGCTGAATAACGGTCACGACGGTATGTCTGGTGATAACGTGTCTCACGGTGCGCCGTGGTGCCCGGCTGGCCCGTGAACGGGACGGTCCTGGCCCGGCAAGCAAGCACGGCTCTGTTACTGTTGCCGCATTTGACAGTGATCGGGCAATCTGCGGTAATAACAACATCGCGGAAATTTGTTCACTGCGACAAAGTGAGCTGTTGACTGTGCTGCTCGACGAGGTATCGTTTGTTCAGCATTTAACGCTCAATTCAAGATCTGTTCAAAACGCTGAAACGACAATGCAAATGACTGCTGGATTGACCAACAGTGAGCAACAAGTGCCAGTAGTCGCTGTTGTTACTGTTCCTGCAATGAATATTCTCAAAAGTAGGCTCTGTTGGTCGGGGGTTATCACCTTCTCCGGCCTGGAAGGCTATCAGAAAAATGTGTTGCTGTTCGCCGCAGCCACCGCCCTTTTTTGGTTAATGGTCGTTCATTTCGTACTATCGGCTTTTGACAACACGGTGAAATCGGCAACATCCGCAGCTGCGGCTGACTCGGTGGCTTCGGTTTTACGGCTAGCCGGCTGTGCGAGGACGGACCAATCGCGAACTTTCGCGGCAAAGTTGACCGTGTTTCTGTGTCGGTGTTTGCTGGGCCTGTGCGGGCTACAGCTCTTCGGCTGAGAGGCTGAGCAGGAATTTGTTGGCGCTGCTGCGCCATGCCGCCAACAATTCCATCTCTGCATTGCTGAGGTGAGGTTTGGTGGTGCAACTCCTGCCGGTGCTGGCTTTGAAATGCGCCAATAACGAACGCGAAGCTCGCTTTTATAACTTGTCGTAGTTTGCTCTCTTCAATCTGTTTAATCTGCGGCAATCGCTCTTCTGAAGCAAACAATGGTTTATACTGGGAAACAATAAGCTGA
>BRZM01002473.1:0-33136 GCA_033238685.1 Lates japonicus | reverse complement strand
TCAGTGGCCACTTTGGAACAGTTACGTATTGCTGTGATTTTCAGGTCAAACTGCACTTAATAAAGATAGAGCTTCCAGCTTTAACACAAGTCTAGAGTTTGCTCAATCTCTGATTATAATGGGTGTTATATAAGCCTTCCACAATCAGGTAAGGCAGATATCATCTGTTGTCTGCCCTCTGCTGTTATATCGAGTTATAGTCTAATCAGCAGCAATCGTTTTCTGCAATTAAATGACTGGCCGTTGAAAAAAAAAAGGATATATGCAAAACTAATCGTGTAAAAACTGTTCAAGATATTTTCTTGAGATGCTAATAAATCTATCGGTGTCCATATTTATCCACAATAACTATTTGACACACAAACACAATGGCAGCTTCAAATGAAGTTGAGGGTTAAACCTGACAGAGAACCAACTGTAGCTGACAAACCGGCAAACTTTTTTTTAAATTGTAGAATATCATTCATTCTCTCACAATTTGTATTATAATAACGCCTGTCGCACTACAAGCTTTTCATTTTATGACAACTTGATTATGTATTTACACACAGATTGAGAGCTGATGCTCATGATGCTCTCGTAGCTGCAATCTTACATTCAGAAAATTAACGAAATTACTCGTGGGAGGCCTAACAAATAGCGGGAAATGGGACATCAAGGCCTGGGTCTCCTCTCCCGTCTCAGTGTAAAAAACAATATCTTTTCGAAAAGACAAACATGGCCCACCAGCGGTAGCTTAAGTCAAAAGCAACAAGGAGGCCTAGCCGAGCAATCATGACTGCTGATAAACCCACAAGTCAACAACAGATTTAATCTCTGCATCCCACTTGGCACATAATGGAGGTTCAGACAGATTTATCTTAGTAAGTCTTTGCACCTGCGGTTCCTCTATTTTTGTCTCATCAAGTAGATGTGGCATTGAAGAAAGTATGACAGTTTCATTTCCAGTGAGTGGTCATGACAAAGCAAGCCCTAGATCCCCAGCGTAACAAACAAACTTAATTAGAAAGGAAGGAAAGCACTTTCACGATTAATACCGTCTATGATGCCTGCAAAACAAAAAGCCTTACTGTATTCTGGTAAGCACGGTGAGTTTAGCCTTGTCATCACCTGTGTGCATACATCCCGTTCAGGCAATCTGGTTCACTCATTAATGATGTTAACACAAAATCACCCTGATACAACCAAGCAAAACTACTTGAATAATCATCAACAGAGTAAAAATAAATAAATAATACAAAACTTGCAAAACAACAACAACAACAAAGTCTGTCATATCTGAGCTTTTCATTCAATTAGAATAGTTTCTAAACATCCAGAAGAATTCATCATTCCCATTCTCTTGCTAACAGCTCTTCTAACAACATTTTCAAAACACTGGATAATTGTTTTATTATCCAGTTTTTTTTTCTTTCTTCTGTTATCATATTACATGGTTGACTGAGGGAGGTGAAGACTAACATAGTAAAATTCTCAAACTACAGTGATACTAGATCCACTGAAGTAAACTCACCTGAGTAAGACCGGGTCAGATACAAACTGTGTGATTTTGATTTACCTGATAGTAGGTTCAAAGAATCATTTGTGAAAGCAGGCAATCTATCAGCAGCAGCATTACAATAACAACGATAAACCAGGCAGACACTCATAATAAATGCCATTGGAAAGTGTACAGTGTGTTTGCCTTATGCGCCATCTATGGAGACCAACCCAGCTTGCTACCAGGATGAGCTGACCTGCTCCACAATTATAGCTCCCTGTTTCTGTGGCAAATGCCAGGAAATCCACTGTAGTTAGCTCTGGTGCAGCTTACAGTGACAAATGTTTGTGAATTAACTTGGAATAAAACTCCGCAAAAGCAAAGACTATGGTTTTCATGGTAGATATACTGAACGGACACAAACACATTCTGTGTTCATTCATCAAAACTGCAACATTTGTACACAGCGCTGCTTCATACAGATAGTAATGATGGGCTGACTGTGTGGTTAGTAATGTTATACTAAAGGAGTAATAAAATAGATAAAAGCAACTATAAATTATTATTGCACATACCTACACAAAATGGAACCTAGATCAGATTTCATCTAAACAGGCTTTATAAAGCAAGGTAAATTCCTACATCCTCTCTACCTTGCTGCCAGAGTCCTTGCTCATCTCACAACCACCAGCGACCCGCGCCCCTGGCCTCAGGCTTCTCTGTTTTGCTTAAGTATGCAGTCACAGTTTCGAGTGGGCTGGGCTAGCTGTGGGAAACCTGGCTGATAATATCTAATCCTCTGTGTGAAGGACATATTTTGTCTTCCACCCAGTATCCAGCGTGTTTAATAAACCCACAGAAGCCTGCTGAAATTTGACTGCCAGCACACCCATTCACAGGCTACTGAGACACTCAACTCAACCTCTCGCCGCCATTCGCCTATGACACTTTGTGTTAGAGACAATATACAAAGAAGATTAACATAAAATAATGGTAAAGGTAAAAAATAAGCTCGGTAATACAAATAAGGGTAAAAAAAAAAGATTTTTGCTATGTGGCATATAGTATGAACGTAACTCTATAGTCCCAGTCTATATTGGATTTGACTCTGTTGCCTTGAGGCCAAATTCCTCCTCCTTCAAGGGTCAAATACAGTTCTTTTATGTCATTGTGCCTGTGTCTTAAGGTTGATCCTATATATCTGGTGGAGCCAGATAAGACCATAAAGTTCGTCATCTGAGCCACATACGCGAGGAAGAAGCAGAGATATCTCCACTCCCAGCCCTGTTTGAAATCTCTGCATAGCTATCAAGGATGGCAGAAAAAAAAAAAAAAAAAAACTCTTTTCTACAGTGTTCGGGCGCTGAAGCAAAATTTTAGGTGGTCTGGATAAACTGTTGTCAAGCTGAGAGTGCTTCTTATTTAAGGTATGTTTTTTAAGTTAAAAAGTTAAAAGTAAAAATTAGATTTGTGCTTGATCTGTTGTGACTTTTCTGTTCCCATTTCAGTGTTTGTGTGGAAATGCTTATGTAAGTGAGCTGACACCCACTGCAAGCCACATTTGAATCTTTGCGTCATCACACCATCATGAGTGAGACATCTAGCACCTCTCTTTAAACAATTTTACTCTGAGGGTGCCACATACCTGTCTTGCATTATGCTAAACAGTCAAACCAATCAGGCGATGCATGTACTGTATGCAAGTACCAGCTGTTGTAGCAGAAGTCACTCTTCATTTTCATATTCCGTCTCTGTTTACCTGCCCGGGGAGGCACTGACTGCTGGATTAACGCCTTACTTGTGTTAGTGCCAGACATTTCACTTCAACACATCAATCAAAGTTTCTGACTTTAAGTCTGTAGAATCATTCCAGTCCTGCTAGATTAATTAATCATTTTAAATTATTAAATGATGTACTATCAAAATAAAAAAAAACGCCTTTGTCATTTTGCTCCTCTGATTTGCTTTACCTATCAACTGAATAACCAGCAAGGCAATCGAAGATTGCCTAGAAAAAGTGGAAGTAGACAAAGAAAGGGTTTCTTCGGCTCAGCTTTATGCTGAGACTCCAGCTGAACTGAGGTGAGAGTAGACAGGTCTTGCTCTCATATGAAGACACGAAAGCTTATTCAACAAGATTTTTCTTATTGTTCGATTGTAAACTGTTGCAGTGACACTGCCAAGACTGGTCACTGTGAACACTTTCCTTGCAGAGTCTGAAACAGCAAAATTTAGCTGCATTCAGTGAATCATGGCTGGAAAATATATTTTGCCAACTTTCATCCATTTAATCATCTGTGTCTGCTGTGTATAATTATATCTGTTGACAAGGTTGCACTGTAAGTGAGTAAACGAGCCCATATATACCGATAATACAAACATTGTACCTCAATGTCAGCACAAACAAAGCCTGGAGTTATAATGGCCACATTTCTTCAGAACTAAAACCATCTCCCATGCTGTAAATGCTCCCCTACTCATTTACAATATTTTCCTCTCCAATGCTCTATTTCCTGCTATCTTCACTTCTCCAAATGTTGAAAAGTCAGGAGTGATGGTGCTTCTGTCTTCTTTTAAATTCCGCAATACCAAATTTATGTTTGTATTTTCATAGCGTTGCTCTCCTGGATTGTTCAGTATGCATCACAGGCCTCTGGCCATGAAGCGTCTTGAGCAAGGTCTTCTGATACTCTCCAGACAACTGTAGTGAAATGATATTGAGATTGGCAACACGCCGGAGCTTGTTATCAGCTAACTGCCACTTGATAACAATAGCTATTCTAAGATTTGGCAACTCGCTACAAAACTGCTAATTTAGTGTCCTTGTGTGCCGAGGGGTTAGTAGTGCAAATGTGAATCAGCACTACTCTTGTTTTTCTTTATCCATGTTTTCCAACATAGCCTGTTCTTAAATCGTGTGACGGTTTCCTTCACTGTATATTACAGGATATTGGACTGAAAATGATCGCAGAGGGGATAAGAGAGGCAGCCCACTAATGTGAGCTTTGCCCGGCAGTCACTCTTGAGTCCAAACAAATGAATGCAGGCGAGGTCTGTTGGCAAACAGTTTTAAGGAAGTGTGTAACTTGCTGCATGATATGACATGACACCTGAGTAATGCTGAGAGACGAATTCTAAATGGTGCAGAACACAAGGTGCTCAACCAGAGGGTATGACGATACTTCACGATCACTCGGGAGGTGGAAAAATATTGACAAACAGCGCCACTGGGTGTTATTGAAACAAAATTCGAGGCAGCTCGCCAATATAATAATTATCGCTGCTGCCTTGCCATCATCAAGCAGTGGAGGAAAAAAAATGTTTTGGATTGGTTCTGATTGTCATGAAACTTGAAGTACTTCACATTCAGCAGCTCAGACTGCAAACCCTCCCACACACACATGACTACAGAAGTTGAATACACCCTGTCTTATCCGATTAGCTTGAGGGTCCAACTAGAGTAGAAAAAATGAAGTGCAGCAACCTGAAAAGCGCCTTTACACAAGGCCCTAAACCACAGAACTACTTTAAAAAGTATGCTGGTAAGGGGTTTTCTAAACTGTATCATCCAGCTGTTAGTTGGTACTACAAGAAACAGAAAACAAATCCATAACTGGGTCATTTATCAAACAAAATGCAAAACTTGGGTCAAACATGTAGATATAAGAACTATAATACCATTGCCCATCATATCTCTTCATTGTGGACTAAGTAGACTCTGGGACATCTTATTTTCACTATTTTTAGTTAAGACAGAGTAGCAGTACATGAAAAAAAGCCAGTATTAACACATGCTGGTGATCATAGCATACACCAAGCTCTGTCTGCTTTTCAACTAATTGGGTTAGAGATATTAAACTCACAAAAAGGCCAGCCAACAAAAGATAATGCATTCCAGCTTATCTTTAGCACGTATAGTGTAAAAGTTGATGGACTAGACTAGGGAACCATTTTTTAAAAATTAAACATGGTTGTTATTTTTACCTTTGGTTTTAAAAGACTGCCTTAGATATGATGTTCTTTTGACATGATAAGTCATGTTCCATTCCTGTTATTGTGTTAATATCTACCATGGATACTGAAAAGAACAGAGTGACGTAGTAGATGTCCTCTGAGGCCAACTGTCTTGACAACTTATGTAGTGAGCAATGAGATCCCAAAGTGAGAGGAAGCAGGCAGCCATCAAACCATCAGTCTGCTGGGTGAAGTACTAATATCATGTAATGTATTCACTGTGATTTGTAACATAATATATGTTGCAGTATCTGTCTTGTTAATGTTGTCCCCTAAAAGGCGAGATATACGCTTTTTCAAGGTTGCTACCTGCTTTTGTTCTGCACAAAGTACATTAAATAAAATATTAGCTACTGCATCATTTGAACTATCAATACCAGTGCGTAAAGTATAGCAGGTTGGTTCTGCAATGCTGTACACAACACAAACAATATTCACTTATAACCCTAAGCTCAGTGTTTCAGATATTGTAAACTACCTTAAAAACAAATTGGGGTGATGTTCTTAAAGGCCAGTATTGCACTTTTGTTGTTTTGATTCCTCTACCTGCAATTCAACGGTGTGCTGAAAGTAGTGCTCCATATACTTGACCACCAAGGCTGTACAGTAATCAATCATTGATGAATGAGTAGGAAGGCTCTCTTTATTCCAGCCCTCGCTGAATAGAAAGTTTCCATTATCTCTCACAATGTATTCACTCTATCAAAGTGACAGGGTTGAGGCAAGCCACCTCCGGCTACCCTCACTGTGCCCATACCTATTCATCCGTCTACTCACCAAAAACAGGGAAGCGGAAGAGACTGCTAAAATAACACTACGAACCTACAAAATCTATAAGACTTTAACTCTTGAGTCTCATCCATGAAGCTGTAAGGATACAATTGCGGCCATGCATTCTGCAAAAATATCCACTGTAACAGGGGAGTAATTCAAAAGAGAGGGTGGAGTCGACGAATTCTTTCTTTGAGCCATTCCCGGCAAAAGTCACTTTAGTAGGTTTAAAGAAAATGACAAAAAAGAACAATTACTCTCCTTTTGTTCAGATATTTTCCACTTCGCCACAACGAATTTCTTTTCAACACTTTTTGTACCCGCTCTGACTTGGCCAGCCATCAACCTCTGACACTACTAACAGAAGAAGTTTGTATTCACCACTGGCAGTGGCTATTCTCAGTGTCTCTGTATCATAAAATCTTAAGCAATTAACAAAGGAAAAATGTTACATTGGTAGTGGTTTCTGCTGTTTTATATGGAAGGTGCTGTAATAAGAAAGAAAAGAACTAGAAGATAAAGACAGGTGACTAGGTGATATCCTACCACATTACTGGTAATATCGTTTGCTACAAGTGGTATGACTGCTGTACAGCTCTGATAAAGACTTACAGTGTCAAGACAGCTGGGTGTCTTCGTTATTTTCATGTTCTCACAATTAGGGTGAAAAATCATTTGCAATCTGAAACCCTAAAAAGACCTACTAGTTGATATAAAACACAATGAATTGCCTTTCCGACAAAGTCAGAGTGAAACAGTCATTTCAATCAAGGTGTCTAAGTCCAGGCCAAACCCAAAAAACATTAACAGGTCACCACACTCTGCCTAGTCATCCGTGGTAGTGCCTGGCTGCAGAGATTCATACAATCTACTTAAACAACATGGTTACAGCCAACTGTCTGGGCATGTTTTGTGATTAGTATGGGTTAGTAACAGGACACAGGTTTTTTGCCACCCTGTTGCAGTGAAGGAGGCAGAATTTCTGGCGCTGTTGTATGTCTTAAAAATGACCTTCCACTGGGTTTTAGTGTGAGGGCAGAGAACAGTTGAAAAGGTCAAACCTCAGATTAGAGTATCTGGATACCTGTATCTTAATGTGTTCTCATCAGATTGACACCTGGGCAGTAACATATTATTTAGCACAATTTTTCAACTGGCCAGATTACAACTGCAGAGTTAAAAATGGATCTGGGAAAACATTAGTGGCATAAACTCTACTGTGTCCCTGGAAAATGACCATGGGACAGTGCTGATTTCCTGACTTGACTGTGATAGCTTCTTCCAACAACTTCGTCACAACACAAAATCAATCAGATGTATCAGGGGCAAAATGGTTAAAAATGTAATTGTTGGATTTCGGTTGTAAGTTAAAACAACCCAGCTGTCACATTACAACACAACCAGATGACTACATAACCTGGAGTCCTCCATGTGAATCCAAGGATGTGTTATATTATCTGTTAACTTTGCACATCTGCTAGTCATTCACGATCATTTAATGAAGAGCTAGTGGGATGCAGAGGGCGGCTGGCCATAAAAAGAGCAGCTTGTAGTACATGCACACTGTTAGCCTCTAATCATTCGTTTCTCTGCTGTGGTTGCCTTTTTAGAGCTGAACTCATTATTTTTCATGTTGTTGATCTTGGGACTTTACACGGTCCCTGAGGAACAGTCATGCTCTTCTCTGTTAGTTCTGTTAAGCGGCCCGCACCTTCTATTATTGCTATACTACAACACAAAACCAAAATCAGGTAGTGCATAGATTAGTGACACGAAGTTAGATTTTTCTTCATACTGTCAGGATTGTAGTCTCACCTACAAATTGATTCCTCTACAGCGATGCTCAAAGGGAACAGAGAATTTCCTATAGTCTTTGTCTTACACATCTATCATTCATTTGTTATTGCATTTCCTTCAGTGCTTGGAGCTACAAGTCTGGAACATTTGATGATTGATGTCTGTTTGAGAGAAATTCACTACTTGTGATATTATTAAACATGACAGCTGAGGGGGACAACAAGCTGTAATGATTAATAACACTGGATAAAGTATAATAATAATAATAAAAAAACACAATCATGATCCTGAACAAAATCAAAATTCAGATACCTTTTAAGCAAGCATTGAAATCTAATTATATCTGATGCCTACCTTTTTTTTTTTTTAACTTAAGCACATCATCTAAAAGATCTACTATTAAAGCCACTAAATGCCATCTGCAGTGCTATTGTAACTACTTGCACCTAAACTGTGAAGCTGGTGTTAAATTTAGAAAGGTCACACACTCATCAAATATTGGATTCCAGGATGTAAAAGCATCAATTAAAACTTTGGGTATGGTGGGGGACTTTTGAAATATTCAGCTGTCTGTGGGAACTAATTTCAGAGAGCTGTAATTATTTTCTCCTGAATCTACCACATTGCTGAAAAGTGATAAGCGGTTAGTGTTTCACTTCACACAACCAGATGGTCTTGTTCACTGTCTCAATACTGAGAAGCATTGAAAGTAAACAAAATGAAGAGCTCGGTCTCAATGCATCAGCTCCGTCTATCAAGGATCTTAAAGCTTGATGATAAAGATTTGTCTGAACTGCATAAAGCCTTAAAACTGTAACACCAACAACCGCTTTCGAGTCAGAAGACAGAACACAACACAGCAAACTAAAGGGAACATAAAGAGCACACTTTTCATGCAGCTTGAAATTGCCATCCTGCAGGAGATGGATTTCTAATAAAACTCTAATAAAAGTTGAAGAAATAAGATGAAGGGTGCTTTGACATTTTAAATTTTAGTTATTCTTCACAGGCTTGCGTCACATAATGGGGAAAAGTTTTAACATTTGTCCTTTAGCCACCATAAAGACTGCAAATTAGCATTTTCATTTCAAATGAACATGTTTTAAATACACATTATCTTTTTGATGGTCAAGTCTGACCCATATGAACAAGACAAGAAGGCTTCTGTTTAACTGTGGCTGCCTCAGGACCACATCCCTTTTACAGTAGCGAGATAGCTTCTATCCTTCTTATTGTAAACCCTGAATACAAAAGCTGTTAGGTTTGTGCATTACTCGAAAACTGTGGCACATAAGCACTTTATCTGGGTTTTTGTTGTCTTTTCCAGAACATCCCAACTAACACCTGAACTGGAATATGAAGCGTGTAGTACTGAACTAATATGCAGAAGACTGCAGAGAGAAGTAAATACACGAGAAACTAGTTTGTATTTTCTTCATCAAGAACCAATTAGCTCCAATAAAAAGCGGGTGAGAAGCTTGAAAAGCTCCTCAAACCTGCAATCTGTGTTTAGATCTTGTATCTACAGAGAGAGACAGATATGATGGGCATGAAAAGGCCAGCGTGTCTGTATCTGACCTTGAGACCAGTTCCTCTGAACTGCAGTTAGCCATTGCAATGGCTTTCATCACTGATTCTCAAAGAGGCCAATTTCCATCTGCTTAGAATGTTATGTTGCCTTGAACTCGATTGCTTCGTGACTCCTCATCAAACAAGGGTTTGCCTATCAGTGTCATCGGCTTGCTGGGGCATAAACAGTCCTCATTGTGGCCGTGGTTTTGTGCCCAGGTGGATGGCTGAAGCGAAATGACAAACTATTGTGATGCGACAGCTCTTTGATGACATTAAACATAAGGCTGCGGGATCTCACTGCATGCTAATGCTCTGATGGGGAGGCCAGAGCACTTCAAGGTGACTGAAAATCCTTGTGTGATATGTCAAATTAAAATGTAATTTGTTGAAGACGCGAGATGCATCAACAAGCTAATCATTTACATGATTTTTTGTCCCCCTGCCAGAACTGCTGGGCAAATTTTCATTCATCCACTGGTGCTCTTACCCTTCATCGGTGCCTTTATATAATTCAGTCAGTCTAGCAACACATAATATAAACCTGGAAAATGGAATTTCAGGTTTTATCAAACAAATCTTAGATATTCAATGGCGTCCCTATGCCTTATATTTAAAAAAAAGCACCGGCTCTACCTTCTTCTCCTTAAAATGACTGTCTTTGTTACTGAAAAGATATGCTGTAATGCTGAGCTTTAAGGTTGAAACTTTTTCCCCTAGTGTTTCTGAACGGAAGCTTTTCTCGCCATGAGCTCCTCACGGGGTTGTCACAGGCAATTCTATTTAATGCACAAGACAAATGTTATCCTCCATCAGCTATGGTGGGCTAAACCACAAAATAAAAGAGTGTAACGTCATACTATGATTAACTATCAAGGTTTGAGAATCTTTGTTGTGTTGTTGATGAGCAAGCATAGCACCTCTGCCTCTATGAAGCCTCTAAAAGCATAAAAGCTTCAAAGTCTATGTTAACACAGGCGATAATACTCCAATATTTGTTTAATTTCACCAGCATTTTCAGTCTTGGCTCACATTGTTACCTACCACCTGTACTGTGTTTATTACAGGATCAGTGGGTCTACAACATAAACTCTTCCTATGATCCCTACTGCAGACTTTAAGAGACTGTTTATCATATTTGTGTCGTTCCGACAGACCAAACCACAGATCTCACAGTCAGTTGGTCATTTTTTAGATTATGCTTATCTTCTAACGAACCTTTGACAGGACAGGTCAAAATAAGCACTGCCTTATCACAAGTTAGAGTTTCACAGTGTTTCCCATATTTCAAGATAATTTACTGAATGTAAAAACAAAATTACTGAGAAAATCTGACTTTACAAATGCCTGCTAATCACACTCTCACCAGCAACACATGAAAGCAAAACAAACACCAAGTATAATGAAACGGGCTGAGCACAAACCCAAAATAATTAGCCAATTAAAGGTGTGAAAACAACAAGAGGCAACATGAAACAAAGTCTCAGGTCAAACACATTTAAATGCAAATTCAAAATAACCGATCAGCGAGGAGGATGGTGTGGTTTAACGACCACATACATATGAAACTCTGCCTCCGTATAGTCGCGGTAGCTGAATAGTTTACAGAATGCGCACATTGTGCAGTAAATTAACCGTGCTAGATAGACTTACAGTGCAATTACACCACATCAGAAGTGATATTTGTAAAGGCCAGTTCAATAAAGATAAAATGCAATTTAGATCCTGCAAAAAAACAGCCTGAAAGGAGAAAAACAAGTAATGCTTCACTTTGTTTGCTGCATCCTACATGTTTGTTGATTGATAGCATGTGCCAACACATAGCATTTATTGATAAGTGATGATTTTCAGGCTAGACACTGTATGCAGAGGCTGGCAGGATGAGACAAAGTGGAGAAAACCCATCTGGAAATCCGGGGGTGTAGAAACATGGATAACAGAATCGATACAACTAAACCAGGCTGCACAATTTCTTTGTGTCAAACTTGTTAAGGCTTTTGATAACAATCTGTCAAATGTAAAAGACATATTCCACTGTCAGGCGTGGGCAGCTTTGGGTGTTCAGTTGGCTCTGAGCGTTTGACGAATCACTCTCAACTTCTTGGAATCACATCAAATCAGACTTGTAATCTGCTTCCTGACATAAACAATGTTTTACTTTCACTCAAAGTAAACTTGATCATGATGATGCGTTTTAAACCCGAGTGTATCACCATTATTTCTCCTCCTCTGCGAAGGTACAAAATGAATTTCAATGGACGCAACCCGACACACACACACACACACACACACACACAGACACTCAGACATGTGAATATACAGGCCACTGTCTCTGCCCTCAAGTGTATTCCTCAGATTTAATTGAAGCTAATTTTGAGTCATTATACAACTGCAAACAATATGGAAATGGCTCATAGGTTCCTGACAGTTCAGTTGACTTTGACCAGAAGAAGCACAACGAATTGAAGAAAGTAATATCTGGTTTATTAGCGTCTAGTTTTAACCAATTATCTGATAGCTCAACAATGGCATCATGAGTCAAGTTAATAGACTTCAATGTGAAACTTATTATCAAAGTGTCATCTTCAACACTTCTGTATTCGAATAATTTCCCAGCAGCTGTTTGATCATGTGTGAGCAGTCTTCAAACTCCTTTAACATTATTTGTCGCCCATGTAACCACTAGTGCATATCCCACGATTATTATTCAAAGTGCAACAATATTTTCTTACCGTCTTACAGTGAAATATTCAAATAAATTGTAGTTATTTCTGCGACTCCCTGTAGTGAGGACGATTCATTTTGAAAATGTTGAAACCCCCAATACCGCCACTGTTTTAATATTAAAGAGCAATGTGAAAAGTTTGCTAAAATTTCCTCACCAGCTGAAACTCGAGCAGAGTGTTTATCTACTGAAATTGTGTATAATCACAAACATGTCAATGTATACTTTTTTCCCCCCTCAGTGGCACACACAACTTTAGTATCTGGTCCCATAGCCGGATGTTCCATAATCTCTGCTGATTCTGTAAAAATAAAATAGAAAAATAAAAATGAAAAAATAAAAATAAAACAGAAAAATACTTTCTGTTGCAAACATAACCACTTCCTCCCCTACTATGCAGCTGTATCTTTACTGTGATGGAGTATATACAGAGCAAGCACATAAGATGGTTTTTGTTGTTGAGTGAGGTCAGAAAATGCTTATGTGAGCAGTTTCAACATATCTACAATGTGTCTTATATATTATTTGAGCTACACTCCAACCCCTCTTTCATCATTGACTACTTCTTTCCCCATTTTATTATTCATCCCAATTTGTTTCTTTTTCATTCCTCCTGTAAAAGGAGCAGACAGGCTTTGAATGTAAATGTGATCTCTAGGCATCTACACAATAAGCACATGGGATTGTTTCATCATCTGTTCTGTTTGATTTCAAACTGAATTTCAGTTCACTCCAGTTCATCATGAACCATAAAACATGACTTTGACTACTTATACGCTTTAGTTATTTTATTTTTATTTATTTATTTATTTATTTATTTATTCATTGACATTTAGAATATTAAATGAGCGTTGGTTCAATGTCATAATGTCATAACAGTGTCTTTAAGAAATACAAACTTTCTTTTAATTCTGTCAGTCATCATCAGCACTAAAGTAAACTTACTCTGATTACATTATGGTATATGTAATGCACAGGGCTGTAGAAATAATTCCATTTACATTAAATCAAAATGCTAATGAGACCTAATTTTGGCAGTGTTGTTTTAAGCATAAATATGCCTACAAAGCTCACCTGAGCCTCAGCACAGACTTACAGTACTTCTGACACTCTGATTCTTTGCCTCAGACATTATATTGAAAGCTTTGCTTCTGAAACAAGACAACAATGAAACCAAGCGTTTATAAATTCAAAATAATTCTCACAACATGCTATTATCCAGTCCTGAAGCCATCTGCCTGAAACTGGCGATGTATATAAAACAAAATCTAAAAATCTTATCAATGAAGCATATAACACCAGGCTATATAATCATTCATACATTTTTTAAGTAATTCTGACAAAACTCCAGACCATAATAGTAGAACAGACTCTTGTGTAGAAATTGCAGTGTTACTCCCACTCTGACATTTGAACTGGGCTTTTTGTAGGCTATCTTCTGACTATATATTGTACAGTATATCTGTGTAGGAGCTGTTGATATTACTTAACAGTTTAGAGCCTGTAACGGGGTTGCAAGTGCATTTGCACTCACTGAATAACTCACTTTTAATATTTGGTGATAATGTCACCTTTATTGTAGCCCTAATGAAATGCTATTTATTTTTTCAGTGTAAAGTGTAATTTATATTGACTGTCACTGCACTCATTGAATAGAGATGATCCCATGATACAGTTTACTGCAATGTCTTACTAGGACTATGTAAAATACCCAGTAAATAGTTACAGCACCCTCCTCCTCTGACAAAGGTCTTCACAAAAAAAGCACAAAGTTTAACATCCGCAGGCAAGGCATTATAGTAAATGAAACTGAACTTTAACCCCACATAACACTAGCATCATAACACACCTCAATGAGATTCCTGCACTGTAGGAGGCTGGTTATGATGGCACCAGATTACTGAAGAAGAATTGTTGTTACTGGAAAGGGACAATGCTGTGGAATTTTCAGTGTTTCAGCTAAATTCAGTATACAAGCAACAAGATTCTAAAAAGCTGCATAACTGCAAACTAGGACAATAACACCCTTAACACATCTATGGATAAGCAGAATTATATGTCTCCAATTTGATAATTTGGGTGAACTATTTTAAAGAAGCTTTATGTAGCAACTGACTTTATTGTGTAGTAGTGCTAGTTTGCTTTGTAGAGATGCGTGCTGTTCCCATTCTACTACCTCAAGTTAATTAAAAGCATTAAATCTTGCACACTTTGTCATGTTGTCTTTGACTGTGTAAGTGCTCTTAGTTGGTTTACCATCAGCTACTTGCCAGACATTCCTCCAGACATTATTTTTAATTCTCATTACTCTTTAGCCTTAATTCTACGGTGGAATTACAACACTCAGAACTCAAAATACCTTTTATACTGATTTACTATACACATATTTTAAACCTTCTTTTTGTAAACTGCAGGTAAATTTGTGCTCTTTTGGGAGCAAGTGTGATTCATCTTAAAAGCCATACACACAATGTACTCAATTGATGTCATTTTTTTCTGTGTTGTTCATAATTCAAGCCATTGGTAAAATAATGCAGCAAAACATGAAATGTAAAAAATTTAATTCTAGAAGATTTAACATATATATAGAATTTTGATAAGTCTGATAAGAATATAGATATTTAAGCTTTAAGATTCAGATTCAGATTCAACTTTATTGTCACTGACAGAGGACAGTACTCAGACAATAAAAATGAACTTTAACCAGACCTGTTTTAAACAGTAGTGAGAAAATTACCATATACATGCATACATATCTACACCCAGTAGATATTAATAATTCGAAAAATTAAATAGCGTACAGTATTTACATCGGTGTACAGTGTTTATTTTATTTTTTAATTTAGGTAGGAGGATGTTGACGGAGAGAGACTAGGCCTATTCTCTGCTCAGTAAGACCCATTAAGGGTCACCGGTATCCTGATACTACATAAGCCCTAATTAACACAAGTCAGCCCGGTATGCAATTGTTGGTGGCTCAGAGACACATAACTGTGTTGGTAGAAATAATACATAATTACTTGTCTAGTTTGTTCAAAAACGTCTTTCCTTGACTATGGAAGCGTTGTCAACAACTTCAGCAGTTTCATGGAAACTCCAGCTCTAGCAAATGCAGCATAATGGAGACAAACACAGCTGACAAAATAAAAACAGCCCAATTTGTCTGGGTTTGAATCCATCAAGCTTAACCTTGCAAGGGTAAGTATGTTTTTAGATGAGCACTAGACATTGTAGAAGTATAAAGAATTAGTTAGTTTCACTCCAGTTCTCGGTGTTCTTTAATGTAATGCAGTTCTGCACTCCAGCTGTCAGGCACAGTCGTCAAAAGCAGCAGATCTCAAGTTCCTACAGCGGCTGCAATGTTTTCTAATTACTGAAAATGTCATTTACTGGATAGTATCTTTTATAATAGAGCCTCAAAGCGCAGATTGGCAAAGAATGATTATCTTCGTGAATTTAAGTGATTTACAAGCACTAGCACGAGATGCACACAACATATTTCTGCTGGCAGCTGAGATCAGTTGGTTGATAATCCTCCTCTCGTCTCCTCAGCCTTCCTTTTATCTGAGTAAGTGCGCTTCTTTGCTAAGTTCTTGTTTATTTTCAAATTTTATTTGGTTTATCTTGTTTTAGCACATTTAATGAGCTGGCAGGGCATGCAGAGGTGAGCTGAAACATAGATACATGGATTATGAACTGCGAATGGACTGTACATCCAGGTCTCAAAGTGACTTATGATCTAGTAAATCTTTAAAATTGACTCACCCATGTACCGATGAAAAACACGCCTTTCTCACTTACCGCGACAATACATGGCCATGCAGATCTTGTTTTGCTTTGTTTAAGCGGCTGGCAGGGCATGCAGAGGTGAGCAAGCACAGATACATGGATTGGATTGGATTATAGAACTGTGAATATACTACATATACAGTCCTCAAGTGATTTATGGATCTTAAAATAAAATTACAAAATATCACTTACCACCAACAATATATCTAGCCATGCAGATTGTTTCAGGCGTCTGTGCAGAGTTTTGAGATATTGTTCTGCGATACTGAAACTTCTGCTGCCACCCCAACACAATGCAGGTGACTAATTTTGTTTGTGTCCCTCAAAATATCAAAATGTCCAGTGTGAATAAGCCAGAACTCCACTATCAGTAGTTTTCATATGCATACAGACTGTCTGTGGTGTAGAAAAGGTTTTCAAGCGAAAACCAGTCTTTATCGAGGTTGTGTGTGTATGATATCCAAAATAACCAGGATATGGATTCATTAAAGACAGATTGTTGAATTTTCCATTACTTTGAGCTAAATTCATTCACTTCCCTTGTATTAGATAGCAAGATAAAATATGTATATCTCAAAACCGCCAGAACAATAGGCCTCAGCCAACACCACCATGTCTGAAATATGTCTATGTATGATTTGAGTCAACTGACTTTAAGCTATACAATGATTTGGCCTGATGGTGACACCCTGAGTAAGTGAGTGCAGTCTTCAGTTTTGATGGTATCAAACAATGAACAAATACATACAACTGATTACAGTGGTTGAAACAAACGCACAAGGACCATGTTTGATTTTTGATGTAGAAGCCCTCTAGTGCCAACATGAGTTAGCATTTTTGTTTGTTTGGCAAATCTCAACTGTCGGATATGTTGTCATGGGAATTTTTGTCACATATACAAGGCATTAAGAGGATGTTTCCTACACACAGTTTTGGCAAATCCGTGATTTTGCCTCTGTACCACCCTGAGTTTAGTAGTTAACCAAACTGTCTCACGACAGCTGCTGGTTTGGATATCAAAATTTCTATAAGGATATTCATGACCGCTCAGGATGAACTGAAGTCAACATTTCCAGTTTGTCTAGTACTTTAACTTTATGACCTGTTATTTGCAAAATAATGACACTCCTGTAGACTCTCTTGTTATCATTCCTGTTCATTACAATACAATATACCACTTTAGTGCACCATAGATCTGGAGAACAAGCATTTTAAAAGGGTCTCAAGTTCAGCTAAAAGCTTCTAACACCCTGTAAGTCAATTATAACATTTCTAACAATCAAAAGTTAATGTTTTAAACGAAGCCATCACAAATAGCTTTGAAATATTCCGATTCACTAATGCATTATGTGCTGTTAATCTTCTTGATGAGCAACAAGAAGATCAAATCAGCAAATATTAGCCTTTAGGTTAAAAACTACAGAGGTAGCGGTAATCTAATGCAGACTCCATGATGAGTAGAAGGTCACTGCTTCTAATCCAAAAGCCTTATCATTTGGGAAAATCTTTTTTAATGATTACCTTAAGTTGCCCTTAAACAAGGCATGTAACCTTCAGTTGCTCCAGAGAAACTCAGTGATCAGTAAGCATAAGACTGTAGTTGTACTAGAGGCAGCTCCAGTGTGTGGTTATGTTTTGATTCTGCGGAAGCTGACTGGAGGTGAGCATGTGGCCAACAATCCTTGCCGAATAAATTTAGATGAGGAAAAAAACTGATCTGCTCGCCAGCCACCATCAGCACTACATGCCTGACTAATAGGCAGTTTAAAGCGAGATGACAGTGTCAGCACATTGACGTCAGACAGACACTCTCTTACTAGCTCAATTAAATGCCAGCAAAGTTAGTTCCTTTTCCACCCACTGACTACCTGCACTGGATGCTTTCATTATTCTCAACAGTGATGGAATCTGTGTAAACTGTATTACTATATCCACAAAAGACTTGTTTTCTTGTTGAAGTCTTCAATGTTTGTAAAAAAAAAAAATACATCCATAACATCTATACATGACTGCATATCCATTTTACCACTGCATGTGCTGACTGATCTAACACAAGAGTGAATCATCCAATGCAGGTGAATTCTTTCACAGTTATTGTTTTGAACACTCAGTGTCACATAGGTTGGGATGTAAGAAGTTACATGTTTTACATTCTAGATGCTTTTCTTTCATGGTCTAAAAATATGTTTCAGTGGCTGGTAAACTGAAAATACCGGCCAGAGCATTTTCCAACCAGCCATGGAACTGCATAAGATACAATGTTATGCAATTTCTTTAACAGACACACTTTAAAGACTATCACTCATATTGTTTATGACCAGTGATGATCAATATGAAATCTTAACATCATTGGTTGTCATCTGTTTACCTAAGATGCTGTGTTTTTCTCTGCTCGTAGCAGTGTGAGTCCCTGCAGTGACCCAGTCTCACCTGCACTGGGCGTGATTTCCTTACACTCCCGATGTTTTATCGCCTCACCTTCCAACAGCGCATTCACAACTACAGCACACACACACACGCAGACACATGAGGACAATTATTCAGTCACCACCTTACGTTCACAGTTAAGGCTTAGGTGCAAATACTCCTCCATAGTACTTATTACCTGCTGATCGGTAGGTCTTTACATCATTTAAGACCTGCTGTAGGAACCTTAGCACTCTGGTAGCCCCAGGTGGCAGAAAGAGATAGCCATTTCAATTTTTGAAAGTTTGAAGGTCTTCATTACCTGTTATCTAACATGACGTCAGTAGACGACATATTACTCTGACCTAGAATATTTCCTCTTAGCAGCTAGTGGGAGTGGAGATGGTGATGGTGAAATATTTTAGCTGTAGTGTCCAGCTTTTTCTCAAAAGGACACTCACAGCTGCTGTTTGGAGTTAACTTTGCTCTACCGATTCAATCTGATTTCTTACCTTAAGCTCACAGGTCAAATTTAAAGGATGCAAATTAAGGTGGATGGGATGTTTATTCTGTGTTTTCTACTCCAAGTTGTAATAGTGACCACTACGAAAAAAAAGGAAAGTTTAGATGATGGTGTCTGAGGTGCCCACAACAACATAACAACTGCCATGCACAGGTTCAACTTAATTTCCTGACTAGCAGCGAGATCGAATGTAAGCAATATGGTTCACTGTGAGCTTGTTTTATCTCAGCTACAAGCTGCCATGCCTCTGCCAGGCGTTTGTAATTGCATTGAGTGTCAGAGGGGATGGGATGTGCCCTCACAGTAGATATCTATAGACAGATGGACTGAGGATCTGCATTGACATCCTGATGGTGACAGGCCATGATACCTCACACTATGTTGGCTTGACAACAAAAGGAGCCTTCCACAGTGCAATAATCTGACATTCTGCCCAACAAGCTGTTGCTGAGCCGCTCAGATAGCAACTTAGAGCCTGACATATAGGGCTGAAAAATTAATGGACAGATCTCCTGGCACAGCAAAGGGTAGACAAACAATAAGGAGGCACGACAAAACTTCTGCCTCATAGGTATAACTCTACTGAAGCCATGGTCATTTTGGGATTGTCTTTCACCTTGTGAGTCTGCCTATATTAACATGCAAGGTGTGCCAAGGTCTTGGATCCACAACCTTAAAGGTATGGCAGTTAGTCGATGCAAAATACTGAATAATTTATGGGAGGACAAATAAATTCCAGGCAACAACACAACACCGGACTCTGGGGCCGATTGGTTATTAACGTGAAGTTGGTCAGGAAACTTTGGGCTGTTAAAAAGGGCAATGACTGAATATCTTACTCAAGGAATTAGTATGGGGCTTGTCAGTGCATACAGAGGCCAAATCAATGTGTAGTAGGCAATGAATTTAAGCAGCGGTGGAATGTAAAATACAAATATTATGAATGTCAGCATGCAATTTGATTTTTTATTTGACTTTTATGTTATTTGCCTAACATCTATCATGAGTAAGGGTTGCCACTGCATTGATAGATATTAAACCTGACATTTCTTCAAAAGTCCCGACCCTGTGAACTTTGCACATCAGCACCATTTAACCTCTTTCGTGCATTTGTGTGGTGATGATCTGCAGGCGGTTCATTTCATCACTGCTAAGATGCATTTTAGAAAATCAGTTGAACTCTCATGAATATTTAACATTTATCCTAAGATTATTTTTGAGTGTGTTTGAAGTTGAAAAGAGACTATCTAGACGTCTGATAATCTGACAAGTAAGCTGACAGACACACTGTAACTGAGAGCACATAACACAGGAAACATTAAAGAGGCATAATAAAATTATGCGCATGTGCGAACTGTGCATCAAAGGAAAGAATTAAGTTATGTGAGAAACAGGCTTTTTTTTCCTGATCTGCTCCTGTTTAAATTTGCTGTTGTTGCTGTTAGGTGTGAATCCGAACTCACACTTCCTCCACATTTAACCGTTGTTTTGATACATTCGGGGTGATCTACATTTCCACAGCACTAATTCACACAATACACATAATTCCGAGATAGTAATGTCATAAACACCTCTCTGCTGCTCTGAGAAATACTGTTTTCATTCACTAATAATTTCCTGTCACTTCCATTTTGCCAATATTTTCCCATCGCTCTTAAATGACAGATTAGTGATTATGACATTACTACGCTATTGCACTGATACAATTAGTGCTGTGGGAATGTACATAATGCTAAATTGACCATGTGAACTGTCATTGTACTGTACAGCAGGTAATTATCTGAATCTCTTAGCCATTCACAACATGCTTAATTTATATCATGATTGTGATGCTGTTGTGCTGGTAGAAATTCCGTCAGGGCTCCCCCCCTGAGATACACACCAGAAATGATTTGCAACTTTCATGAGGTTTGACTCAGTCCAAAGCCGTGTTAGATACACACGATTACAGCAACTGCACATGCTTTATGTTGATCAGAAGGTACGACAGGTCGTCTGATATGATAATGAAATCAAACGCAGAATGTCACTGAATGTCGGCAACAGCTCCTGCACACAGCTCCTGCATACAGCAGCAACTTGTGTTCATCTTCAAAAACAATTAACAGATGCCTTTAAGGGACTTACACTTGAGGCATGTCTCTGCCATCTGCTGCATCATGGCTTTGACATTAATGCCTACTGCGAGAACACTGAACCGCCACATAGAAAGCACTTCACTCATAGCTATGACACAATTACATCAAAGATGAAAATTAATTTAGCTCGCGAAATACTGTAACCTTTGAAAAGTTCCATATTCACAGTGGTGTAAAATTAGAAACATTTCTGCTTTGCTAAGGTCAGCCGACATCATTCATTCATTCATTCATGCTTTTAATCAATGTGAGATGAATTTAAAACAGTTTGGTATTTCTACATCAAATGATGGTGCATCTGGTATTTAATATCTCTACCGTATGAAGTTACATATTAACACTGCCAATTTCATCCTATAAAAATCTGTATTACTCAGACATACAGAAAGAATCTCAATTCAAATAACTGGTGGAGCAGAAAATGTTCCCTCTGTGATAAGCTCTTTGGAATAGTGGAGTGACAGATATCCGCAGCATGGGCCTTCCCTGCAGGCTCCTGCACACACACGCGCGCACGAACACACGCGCGCACAACTACCACTACTCCGACAACTGGAACACGGGACAGCAGTTATCCAATACTGAAGACACTGGTGCTCCACAATTACCTCATGCTAAAATGAATGCAATGGTAAAAATGGAAAATAGGTCACATCATGAAATTAGCACTTTCAAACAAGTCTGAAATAATGGGTGTTGTGTTCTGGTTTCTGAAGTGTCATCAGACTTTCTTGTCATTATCTAGTTATGTCTGAAGGGAATCCGATTCTCAGTTAGTCTTAACCAATGTCAAAGGTGTTCAGAGTAGGTTTTTGAAGGAATAAGTCTGGATCTATCCGCAGGATTACATTTCAGATGTATCGTGGCAGACAAACAAATATGTAGTTTTATCTTCATGCCATTTCATTTTGAATGTCAGAGTGCCTTAGATATAGTGCTCATGGTGTCTGTTTGAGCTGATTGTAGGGCAGAAAAGTTCTGATCTGATTGAAGAACAGTTTACTTTCTTGATGCATTAAAAAAAAAAAAAAACGACAAGCAGAATAACTGAAATTAATTAAGACACTGACATTTTCAACTGCTGAGAATCCTATTGTGTTAAAAACAACAGATGCCATTGGCAGAGCAGTCATGCAATACTTTTTATTTGGTTCCTGCTGCTGCTGTCTGGTGTTATGATTAGATATGATCTGTAGATGTTTTTTTTTTTCTTTTTGCAAAACAATTAACAGTAAGAGTCCACATACTGATAGAGAGAAAATCTTTCAGTGCAATATTTCTAGCAACCATAAGATGACTACTTTTCACTGCAATAAGAATCTGTTGTCTTATAATACGTGTTACAGTTATACTACAGTACAACTCAGAAAGTCTAAATTTGGGTTCATGTGTTTGGTAAAAAATGATGTAAATGCAACTAAAATTAAGTCAAAAAGAGCTAAATGCATTCAGTCAAAAGTCTTGCAAAGGCTGAGCTTTTAAACTCCAAACTTTCAGACGTTATGAGAGGACAAGAAGAAATGCCAAGGTCCACAGATGCCATACTGAGCCTAGAGCGCCAACAGCCACGTCTGAATGTTGAAATTAATGTGGAAATGCCTTAAGATGCAGTTCCCTGATGGCTGCTAGATGCTGGCTCTGAAAAAAACTGTTTTGAAGTGAATGGGAAAACTTCCAACTTCTCTCTAGAAATACAAAGTCAAGTGTTTTTTGTTTTCTGAATAGCTAATGCCTCTTCTTCTAATGTGTTATCCTCTGTTCAGAAGATCTTAATGTATAAAGGGAAGTATGTTTGGGGCACTTCTGCTTGACTGGCAGGTGTCTTATTGTATTACATTCAGGGCTGAGAATCACTTAGGTTGACAATCAACCCTCACAGCTGACTTCTGTTTTCCACATTTTCGCTCCTTTTTTTCTCTTTGTCTTCTTCCCTGATGACATGGCACTGAGTTAAGTATTTTTGGGCTTAAAACAGAGATATTATCATTGCTTTTCTAATCAACTGATGTATTATTTCATCGATAAGATTGTGAATTTGTCAACACTGATATAGAGATAGCCCTAATTATGCAATGTATGTAAATTCTACAACTCCAGTGAAATACATGTGCATGAAAAAAATCATAGTAGATATATTATTGCAATAAACCAATAACCAACAATGCCAGCTCATTGATTTTGTAACATTTTCCATAATGGCTCAAAGATAAGCCTTGGTAAAAGAACACCCAAATTACTTACCAAGTACACCCAGTCGTTTATTAAGAACACCTAACAAAGAGTGATGCAGTCTATCACAACAGTCTTGTAATAAATCCTCCCTTGACGAAGGTTTCAACCCTCCACCCCTGTCAAATCAATGAGGGTAGCATTAATAACAGACACACCTCTTTACAATGCAACACAAATTGCAGCCTCCAAAACGATCATACAGTTGAATCAACACCTCTTTAACACAGTGTCAACAAAAACTGAATATTGTAACCTTCATGAAGGGAGGATATAATGGTATATATTTTGCCAGGCCCTGCCCAACCCTAGCCCAAGGTGACATCTTGTTTGTTTTGTCTGAGCAACAGTCTGAAACCCAAAGATATTCTATTGACAATGATATAAAAAGCTTAGAAAAGCAGCAAATCCTCATGTCTGAAAAGCTGGAACCTGGAAAGGTTTGGCAGTTTGCTTTAAAGCATCTACTCAGAAGCCTATGGATCATGTCACATATGCTGTGTGTATTTTTTTCCCCACAGTCTATGACCTGAGCTCGCATATGTCGTGAACCAGCAGAAACCAGGCATATACAGTAAACCCAACAGCCAATGCAAGTGGAAAACATGGTGCCCCAAATATCAAAGTGTTAAGTCAACTCTTCTCTCACTCTACTTTTTGGTCAAGTGATTTTTCAAGCAACAGTCACGCACTTGTGTGGCTGTACAGAGGATGAGACACACAGGTGCCCCACCTCCTCTTGCTCAGCCCTGCAGTAAACATCTCAAGACATCACAATCGCTGGTTTGCTGTTTGCTTTACCAAAAGAGTGTCTGGAAACCTGTCTGAGAGCTCACTCAGGTATAGCAGAAGGCCCAGCAGTGCCTCAATGCAAATCACCTCCGCACACTGGCAGCTCTTTTGTTGTTATCTCCTCTGATACAGTACGTCAAGTTCATTTAGAGATCTCAGAGAAACCTGGCCAGAAAGCATTTACATTCCAGGATACTGAAAGTGCCATATTGGCACAGACTGCTCACAGCCAAGCTTTGCCTTTGAGTATTAGCCTATGATTCAGCACTTAAAAACCAACTCCTGCCCCATTTCATGATCAAATAATTTATGTTTAAAAAAATAAAAATAAAACAAGTGTACATCCATTCTCTCTCCTGTGCAATTCTACAAGCCTTCAGACACATTTCAAGAGGATCTGTCATCACCAATACAGCAGGGACAAAATAACAACAGCTGCATAGTTGAGAGAGATGGTAATTGCTGGAATTTGATGAGCATATACAAAAGGCTACCCCCCACTATATTAATAAAAGGCAGGAAGGAAAACATAAATCACATCCGCCCAGCCCACTTTTAAAGTCTTCGACTAAGTTTCACTTTGAACCCATAATACAAAAGGGTCAATTACAGAGAGATAATCCATAACTAATTTACTTGATTGATGGTCTAATTATGCCTGTTTATGTCATGCCTGATAATTCACTCTTTGATAAGCATAAGCACCCTCTTGAAACTCAGAGCAGTGGCAATAATGAGCATACAAACATGGGTATTGCTTGGAGCTTTTCTCCAAGCCTCAGTACAGCGTTAAATATGAGCTGGTTTAAATCTTAAGACTGTCTTTGTCTCACTATTGACCCTCCCCAGAGTACACACAGAGTACATCGGAAAATTCTTTTTTGCGATGACATGGGTGCTGCTCTACTGGACAATCTGACTACCTAAAGACCAAACATTATGGATCAAGGAAGAGTGACGGGCGGTTTGGACAGGCTTCAAGATCAGTTTTAGCCCACACTAAGCCAAATTTGAAAACACTTTATGTGTGAAAACAATGGATGTCCACACTTGCATTTTTAGAATGCTTTTCGTAAAAATCAGCAGTCTTTCTCTGCATCGCAGCTTGAGCCCTTGCAATACTGGGTTTTTAGGGCTGATACCAATGTTGTATTAAAAAGTTTAAGAACTACATATCAACCAACATTTTTGACAATATTAATTTGGTTATTGAAGAGTTGTGACCAAGGTACGTTTTGACTAACATATACATCTCATTGGTATATTTTCTGTTGCAAATACTGTCCAGTTGTAAATCAGAGGACAGTTTCACAAAATGTTCAACTGTGATTTTCAACACGAGACAATTTGATCTCACACTACTTTTAGTACATTCCAGTACTGAAAACAAATACCATACAAATACCATACTTAACAAAGGTCTCAGGTCTTTGTCTGGCTGAGAGTGGTGAGTAGGCAAAGATCTGTTTTCAGATTTAACTGGTTTAGTGGGGATGTGGTCTAAAATTCTCTGATTTCTGTGGCACGTACAACATACAGCAGCTATCAGGTGATGGGTACCAATGTTCAGATTGCCACATCTAGCCCTAACATACATTTTTGATAGAGTTTGAGTGAAAACCCCGAGCAACAGGCACCCCACTATAATCTCTTGTGAATGCAGGCCAATTACGTAACCGCTCAGCACAAACAGGCCTATAAGGCTGCCACTGTGCTGCTTTTCAGGCACAGCAAGTCAAGGCGAAGAGCACTTCAGCACCCCAGTTTTAGGAATAATGTAACAATTGTGGAAAGTTCACTATGACTATTTCTGGGATCTGTTTGCCACCATAAATAACAAAGAGACTGTTTTTCCTCGCTGCATGTTCAGGATTTCTCACTAAACTGGAAAACAGCTCCCCAAACAAAGGGAGTAAGAAATCCAAATTTCCCTCAAGCACCATGTGGGAGGTCAGTGTGAAGGTATGAAAAGAGCGAGAATCAGGAAGTTATTAAAAACTAAACCAGAAGTTTCAGTCATCAGCATTTGCAGAGGTTTTGTTTTCAGAGTCAAACAGAGACTAAATGTACTCCAATTTCAGAATTTACATCTCTGAAAATGTCTCAGCTCTAATTTGGGAAGCAATTCTCAAGCAAGTATTCTTTACCCAAGTGGCAAAATCCCCTTCACAGTGACAGATGAATGAAACAAATGTGGAAGCCACTGGAGAGTGCATTACTGTAAATGTATTTTAAAACTGTGGGGCGCTTCCAGGTAAATCAGTTTAGCTTTAAAGTTTCTGATGGAGGAGAGATGGAGGGAAAGGTGAAACATGATCACTTGGCAAGAGATGATAAAAATAAACGCTTCCTGCCAGTATCCTTAAAGATATAGTAGAGGAAATACTTGCTTGATTTGATTATAATGTAAAATGAAGGAGAATTTGAGTGCCGCACAATGAAGAGGTCTACTCCTCTTACAGCGTAGGTGCTATTCTGGTACAAATGAGAAAAAAAGATTAGTTAACTTAAATGCACTCTAGAAATCTTCCTTCAGTTTTGATGTACTATAATGAGAAAGGCTACCTTTCAGTATAAATTAAATGTCATGGTTGCTTTCCAAGTAGTGTTCTATAAATAATTATGAATGTATATATAATAAAAATAGAACTAATTTGAGGAAAAGAGATTGCTGGAAGTTTGTATATGGTGCTACAACATGTGCATATAATCAGAGGATTATATGCAGCACCCTCTGCAGCTCTTATGGGGGTGGTACTTTGGTACAGGCAGGGGAAATAAGTGTAAATTAAAGAATAATATAACAAAGAAAAAAAACTAGTCATAAAAAAATAGCTTACGGATTGAATATAATGCCAAAAATTGATTCATTAGCAGTTTAAAATGTTGCTTGAACTTGTATGCTGTCTCTCTCTCTCATGCCAAAACTTAGTTACAGTATTTCACCTGCTGGGAGAGGAGACTTAAAAACGTAAAAATGCTGCATTTTTCTAAACGAGTAATCAAAAACATGAAGAAATGCATCATAGACTCTGTTCTCCTGACTAAGCATTCAAGGGATTGTTTTTGAGCACAAAGCCCTTGTTTAAACATTCAGAAACTATATCAGGAAAAGACACGCCCATGAGGCATCTGTTAATGCATATAAAGTCCCTGATTAATTAGTAACTCTCTATTAGTTCATACAAAAGTGATGATCACAAGCAAATCATACCAAATAGGAAGTAATACAACTTCACACCAGAATGAAATGCTATGAAAAGCAATCGGCAATTGTGCAGAATTGGGCTTTTTCTTTGCAGAACATACATGTGTGTGACATATTTTCATAAAACTACAATATTTTCTGAGACAAGACCTTAAAGCACTGATTAATACCATATATAAAATGGGTTGTTTTGATAGTAAATGAAAAGGTTGACTGCTCGCCTCAAAATTCAGAGAGGCATGTTGTGATTAATCTAGTGCAGGATCATTATGCACAACCCAGCGCCCAGCAGACCTACTGCTGCTACACTTAACTAAATGTGGTGTATAAATTTAGAGATCATACTGTACTTACAAGAAATTAATTAACATGAATTACACTGACATTAGATAGAGATTCTGTCAATTTGAAGTGAAGAAAATAAGTAAAGTTGTGACTTAGAAGAGGCTCTATGTTTATGGCTTCATGTCATCTATAGTACTTTCAGACTTCTGCTGTTTTTCAAGGTGTAAGAACCATTAGATGTATGCTATGATTAACTAATCAATCAATGTTACAACTTTTGCCGTTATATTTTCCCATCACCCATCGTTTTCATTAACGTCATACATAATATATTGAAGAAAAAAACAGTGGTATTTTTCTCATCCTCACAATTCTGAGCAACCTTTGAGGATTTGCTGCAGCTCTGTGCTTTTTGATATAATCGGATATTTGCATGCTCTCTACTGTATATTCAAACCTTTCAACCATTAGAACTTCACTTAAAAGTAAATTTCATTTCAATGCAAATTAGCAGTCTAACCAGTCTTCACAGTATATCTTCAATTACTGAAATACTCAGAGCTCTGCATACATATACCAATTTAATTCAAATCTCAACATGAATTGCATATATACTGTATGTCATTAAACACTGATTGGGTCAGTATAATATGAAGGTAAGAAAACCATTAAGTCAAAATAACAGTACAGTGAATAATTAATCTAAACCATAGTATGATGTCTCCAGCAGAAACATGCTTGTAGCTGTTCTCTGTTCTTTGGAGAGATGTGCTATGATGTTGAAGTATTAAGCCAATTACTGGAAACGATTCTAAGAGCTGTGCTCTTTGACTTCATGACAGCATATTACAAGTGCTGTTTCCATGGTTTCTGTTAATTCATTGCAATAATGCATCAACTTATTTCCCTCTTAAAGCAAAGAATTTGAGGGCTATTAATAATTTGCAAAGGCCAAAACATGAATGCCTTACAGCACACCTCCTGCTACTTGAGACTATGGGTCAAAATTAGTTGTTTTTCATGTAATAAACGTAATGTGCCTTCACTAAATGTCACATCATTATTGGGTATATCATAACAGCAGGGTGCTCTGTGTACAGCAGGATGAGGTCAATACCATGATGTTGTGATGTTGTGATACTGCGTGCAGGCACCCGCTGCTCTGGAAAACATTTCCAGTATTTTTCCCTGTAAAGTACTGTAATTAATGATCACTTTACAGAAATGCAATTCAGACACTATAAAAACTGAACTTTCTCCTTGTGGAGCTTATTTGTAAGTGCAAGATTTACGATTTAGTTACAGTTACAATTTCCCATTTGTGAAGCTTTTATTTATTCACTATTCCAATTAAGAGTCATTACTAACATATCCTTTACCATTTATTAAGATGTCATTATAAATGGCTAATGATTTAAGTGACATACACAGTAGAATGAAAAAGACGAGCATGTTGATGATAATGTATTATATCATGAATATATGTTTAAGAAGCTAATTTAAAACACACAATGCTTTAATTGTACGTTAAGTATGAAAAATGTTTCAGTCATTTAATCAGAATCACAGATGTATACAGTATAAATCATGTTAATTATTTTATAGCTTTCTTATATTTCAATTATGAGCTTGTTTTTGGTGTTGTCACGATTTTACTTTTATAGTTCAGTCTAACAATGACAGCAACATCTTTAAGAATTATATGACTAAAAAGGACACAGTCTACTGCCAGCATTATCTGAGTGTGTAGTAGAGTTTGAGAGTTCAACTTCCATCCCATGATTGTAGGTGAAGCACAGGCAACTGATCAAATGTGTATTAACCTTACCCTTTTTTTCTGTGTTAACTCTGGTCTTCTAGTGATAAAATGACAGTGGGGATTTTCACATTCAGTAGTAACACTGAAACTATACACCCCACTGTCATTTTATCACTAGAAGACCAGAGTTAACACAGAAAAAAAGGGTAAGGTTAATACACATTTGATCAGTTGCCTGTGCTTCACCTACAATCATGGGATGGAAGTTGAACTCTCAAACTCTACTACACACTCAGATAATGCTGGCAGTAGACTGTGTCCTTTTTAGTCATATAATTCTTAAAGATGTTGCTGTCATTGTTAGACTGAACTATAAAAGTAAAATCGTGACAACACCAAAAACAAGCTCATAATTGAAATATAAGAAAGCTATAAAATAATTAACATGATTTATACTGTATACATCTGTGATTCTGATTAAATGACTGAAACATTTTTCATACTTAACGTACAATTAAAGCATTGTGTGTTTTAAATTAGCTTCTTAAACATATATTCATGATATAATACATTATCATCAACATGCTCGTCTTTTTCATTCTACTGTGTATGTCACTTAAATCATTAGCCATTTATAATGACATCTTAATAAATGGTAAAGGATATGTTAGTAATGACTCTTAATTGGAATAGTGAATAAATAAAAGCTTCACAAATGGGAAATTGTAACTGTAACTAAATCGTAAATCTTGCACTTACAAATAAGCTCCACAAGGAGAAAGTTCAGTTTTTATAGTGTCTGAATTGCATTTCTGTAAAGTGATCATTAATTACAGTACTTTACAGGGAAAAATACTGGAAATGTTTTCCAGAGCAGCGGGTGCCTGCACGCAGTATCACAACATCACAACATCATGGTATTGACCTCATCCTGCTGTACACAGAGCACCCTGCTGTTATGATATACCCAATAATGATGTGACATTTAGTGAAGGCACATTACGTTTATTACATGAAAAACAACTAATTTTGACCCATAGTCTCAAGTAGCAGGAGGTGTGCTGTAAGGCATTCATGTTTTGGCCTTTGCAAATTATTAATAGCCCTCAAATTCTTTGCTTTAAGAGGGAAATAAGTTGATGCATTATTGCAATGAATTAACAGAAACCATGGAAACAGCACTTGTAATATGCTGTCATGAAGTCAAAGAGCACAGCTCTTAGAATCGTTTCCAGTAATTGGCTTAATACTTCAACATCATAGCACATCTCTCCAAAGAACAGAGAACAGCTACAAGCATGTTTCTGCTGGAGACATCATACTATGGTTTAGATTAATTATTCACTGTACTGTTATTTTGACTTAATGGTTTTCTTACCTTCATATTATACTGACCCAATCAGTGTTTAATGACATACAGTATATATGCAATTCATGTTGAGATTTGAATTAAATTGGTATATGTATGCAGAGCTCTGAGTATTTCAGTAATTGAAGATATACTGTGAAGACTGGTTAGACTGCTAATTTGCATTGAAATGAAATTTACTTTTAAGTGAAGTTCTAATGGTTGAAAGGTTTGAATATACAGTAGAGAGCATGCAAATATCCGATTATATCAAAAAGCACAGAGCTGCAGCAAATCCTCAAAGGTTGCTCAGAATTGTGAGGATGAGAAAAATACCACTGTTTTTTTCTTCAATATATTATGTATGACGTTAATGAAAACGATGGGTGATGGGAAAATATAACGGCAAAAGTTGTAACATTGATTGATTAGTTAATCATAGCATACATCTAATGGTTCTTACACCTTGAAAAACAGCAGAAGTCTGAAAGTACTATAGATGACATGAAGCCATAAACATAGAGCCTCTTCTAAGTCACAACTTTACTTATTTTCTTCACTTCAAATTGACAGAATCTCTATCTAATGTCAGTGTAATTCATGTTAATTAATTTCTTGTAAGTACAGTATGATCTCTAAATTTATACACCACATTTAGTTAAGTGTAGCAGCAGTAGGTCTGCTGGGCGCTGGGTTGTGCATAATGATCCTGCACTAGATTAATCACAACATGCCTCTCTGAATTTTGAGGCGAGCAGTCAACCTTTTCATTTACTATCAAAACAACCCATTTTATATATGGTATTAATCAGTGCTTTAAGGTCTTGTCTCAGAAAATATTGTAGTTTTATGAAAATATGTCACACACATGTATGTTCTGCAAAGAAAAAGCCCAATTCTGCACAATTGCCGATTGCTTTTCATAGCATTTCATTCTGGTGTGAAGTTGTATTACTTCCTATTTGGTATGATTTGCTTGTGATCATCACTTTTGTATGAACTAATAGAGAGTTACTAATTAATCAGGGACTTTATATGCATTAACAGATGCCTCATGGGCGTGTCTTTTCCTGATATAGTTTCTGAATGTTTAAACAAGGGCTTTGTGCTCAAAAACAATCCCTTGAATGCTTAGTCAGGAGAACAGAGTCTATGATGCATTTCTTCATGTTTTTGATTACTCGTTTAGAAAAATGCAGCATTTTTACGTTTTTAAGTCTCCTCTCCCAGCAGGTGAAATACTGTAACTAAGTTTTGGCATGAGAGAGAGAGACAGCATACAAGTTCAAGCAACATTTTAAACTGCTAATGAATCAATTTTTGGCATTATATTCAATCCGTAAGCTATTTTTTTATGACTAGTTTTTTTTCTTTGTTATATTATTCTTTAATTTACACTTATTTCCCCTGCCTGTACCAAAGTACCACCCCCATAAGAGCTGCAGAGGGTGCTGCATATAATCCTCTGATTATATGCACATGTTGTAGCACCATATACAAACTTCCAGCAATCTCTTTTCCTCAAATTAGTTCTATTTTTATTATATATACATTCATAATTATTTATAGAACACTACTTGGAAAGCAACCATGACATTTAATTTATACTGAAAGGTAGCCTTTCTCATTATAGTACATCAAAACTGAAGGAAGATTTCTAGAGTGCATTTAAGTTAACTAATCTTTTTTTCTCATTTGTACCAGAATAGCACCTACGCTGTAAGAGGAGTAGACCTCTTCATTGTGCGGCACTCAAATTCTCCTTCATTTTACATTATAATCAAATCAAGCAAGTATTTCCTCTACTATATCTTTAAGGATACTGGCAGGAAGCGTTTATTTTTATCATCTCTTGCCAAGTGATCATGTTTCACCTTTCCCTCCATCTCTCCTCCATCAGAAACTTTAAAGCTAAACTGATTTACCTGGAAGCGCCCCACAGTTTTAAAATACATTTACAGTAATGCACTCTCCAGTGGCTTCCACATTTGTTTCATTCATCTGTCACTGTGAAGGGGATTTTGCCACTTGGGTAAAGAATACTTGCTTGAGAATTGCTTCCCAAATTAGAGCTGAGACATTTTCAGAGATGTAAATTCTGAAATTGGAGTACATTTAGTCTCTGTTTGACTCTGAAAACAAAACCTCTGCAAATGCTGATGACTGAAACTTCTGGTTTAGTTTTTAATAACTTCCTGATTCTCGCTCTTTTCATACCTTCACACTGACCTCCCACATGGTGCTTGAGGGAAATTTGGATTTCTTACTCCCTTGTTTGGGGAGCTGTTTTCCAGTTTAGTGAG
>BRZM01002472.1:0-12581 GCA_033238685.1 Lates japonicus | reverse complement strand
CACTCCCTCTATAGCCTCTATCCTTAAAAACCTTCAAAGTTAAGTTACTTATTCACACAGAAGATTGAAAAATACCTTTCCTTGTCTTTTGTGACCGTCTGTGGCTTTTGCAAATGGTCTAGCTGCATGGAAAAATAAATTGCTGCCCATCTCTGTGTTCATAGTAATGTGGGCACACACTAAAATACCACAAACCCCACAACAAACAATAATAAATCCCACACAATGAGGCAGGATGCTGTAGGAATGTTTGTGTTGCTTTGGTACACAGTGGCAGACATTGAGACATTGTCCTTCGCAAGTCCTACAGCATAGCTATAGTTGACTCTGATTAGAGGTCCTGACACCCTGTATGTCAACACTATTGATCTTTTTCTTTTAAGCACTGATCTTTAATCAAATGAGACTCGGATGAGAAGGGCACAGGAGTCCACATTGCTATGGGGGAGCAAAGAGAAAAAGGTTTTGAAGAGGACAGTGACATGTGAAAGAGGCCTGCCTGCCTCTTTTTAAAGGCCTGTCAGCCTGTGTTTGTCTCCACAATGAATTAGCCCACTGAAAAAGCTTCACACCCTCACAGGATACAATGCTAGGAAGGAAGGGGGTAGATTAGAGCTGGTGTAGGAACTAATGTTTTCTTCACACTGCACAAATATTTCTTACGATAAAGACATGCTATAAAACACACAATTCACCGCTTGGCCTATCCTGTCTAACTGATTGAGACAGAGTTATAGGCTTCACAAAAATAAAGCATAGGTCTGAGGGCCTGTGTTAGGCATATAGGCATTGTCTATTTTTTTACCCTGGTCACCTCTTTAGAGGGTAACAATACCAAACAAATGGCTCTACACTGCCTATTGACTTCATTGAGTTTGCAGTGTCTAAAGGTACAAACGACTCAGAAATTGCAGGCCTCTGTGGAAGAGTTATCAGTAAAATTCCCAAGTGGTATTTCAAATTGTTACAATTTACAATTTTTGTTAATTTTCCACAGCTGCTACTGCACTGAAGGAGCCTCTCTTTAAATGGCTTTTCTCAAGGTCTCCTCCATTTATTTCTCTGTATGACATTTTCTTTCCCTTGTCTACTTACAGGGTTTTGACTGGGTTGGGAAATGGAGACATTACTGAATAAGTATTTTATGACTGTATCTCACAATCACATATTAATTCATATTCAGAGATTCATTTGGGTGCTGTTTTGTGTGAGGTTAGCAGAGTTTGCCAATATAGTTTTCAAATGCATGTTAATGAACGTTTTGGAAATGTGACCTTGATAATCAGATGGACGTTTAATAGTCAGCTAATGTTGCCGTTGGCACATAGTAGACTAAGGGACTTCAGTGCCTGGAAGGAGTATGAATTACTGCACTCGTTAAACAGTAATGAAACACTGCCCTTCAGCCTGCACCCACCTCTTGCTTACACTTTTAAAAATTACCAAAGCAAGGAAGAGGGTGAGGACGTTAGGTCTAATGCACCCCAGGTTGCTGGCTAACATCTTGGTGAGGAGAATGACAGGGATAGCCAAACCCACCTTCTTCCTTTTTGGGTGTAAAATACAGGGCATGTAAACATTTTACTCACTTTGGTCAGACCACCTCAAAATATTTGGTGTGATACCATCACACAGGATACAGTCAGCTTGGCAGCAGCAGTTAAATTACCAAGCCAGGAAAAGAAAATTGGAATTTTTATCTTCATTGCTGACATTTATGCTTAAAAATGAACATTTGATTTAATTTAATTACTCTTAACGCTATACAGGATTCTGGTTCATTACTACTTGCTATTACTACTTTCTGCAGTTTCATTGGTTATGATATTATCATTCTCCTCAGAGTAACTGCTGAGATCTGGGAACAAGCAATACTGCCAAAAAGGAGTTCAGTGGGGTAAAAACACCAGATGTCTGATGATCATACAAGTTTTAAACAAACTTCAAGGTTAGCCGAATTTAACTGGGAGACAAAACAAAGGTCAGAGGTCAAATAATGGCTGTTTGTTGTAAAGATCTATTACAGCTTACAGACCATCTTCCTCTTTCACCTGTTGTCTACCATACTTTTTATAGTTGTACAGTTTTTTTTAGTTTTCTTGTGCAGTGAGGGATTATTACTCACATTACAGTAAATTTTTGGTTTTACTTCCACATACAGTAAAGTGATAGCTGACCAGGCTCTAATCGTCTGTGCACTTGTGTTTTGGACATGTAGTATTGTTGCCGTGATCCCAAATCTCTGTAGTTACTGTGAGAACATGAAAAATCTGTGTTGAACAATGTGTGGGAAAAAAGTCATGTTGAAAAAAGAACTGGCAGTGTCATTACACTATCAATAACCCCACAACCTTGATACTGTACTGCTGCTGCAGTGGACTGAGATCGCAGAATTATAAATGCAGACACTATGAAGTCTGCACAACTGAATCATCTTTGTCCATCTTTGTTGTGCATACTGTATATGTGTTTGCATCAGTAGTTTTAGTGTTGAGTTTTGACCTGGTTGTGAAGTTGATTGATCCAGCCCAGTTGCATCCTTACACACTCTTGTTCAAGTCTTTTCTTCTGTCCATCCCTCTCCTGTGCTGCTTTTCAATAACTGCCCTATTTCTTGTGTGTCCTTATTCATCCTCTGCTCAACTCAGAGTTTCCTCTTGCTTTTAGTGCTAAACCACACTCCCTCCTGCACAGATCTCATGTCTGCATTCTTCTCCTGTGAGGTCCTCACATCAGTCCCTCATGAGTGCTGTTTGACATGATAATCTATGCATGGAGTTTGTCTACATGAACATGACATATTGTCTATTTTGTTGCAGCTTGTGAATGTTTCTGGCCTTGGATCACTCTCGTCTCACACGGTTCTGACATGCACTGCAGGCTTCATTGAGAGGATCTCTCTGGCTGGGAGACAGCCTCCTCTGGGGAGGTCAGGGCTGAAGCTAGGTCAGGTCTGGGTAGGTGGAGATTTTGGCTCATCGAGTGGCTGACGTGGAATGTTTGAGCCGGTTGCCAAGCAAAGAGGAAGGTTTTGATTTACCATTGCGCCTTTCGAGCAGCTTGTCGCAATTAGTGATGTCAGGAGGGAAAGAAACAAATATGAAGCAGTTCTTCAAAGGACAAGCATATCCTTCCCATGAGTTCATTCTTTCCCTGGGTTTCTCAAGGAAAAAAGGGCAAAAGTGCAGCCTCTTTCTCTGTGGTCACATTAGGTTTTGCAGGCCAGGGTTCTTCCTGTTCTCTGGGGCAGGGTGTCACATTTAGAGTTCACTAAATGGGCTGCAAAGCGTAAGTGACAACAGTGACACAGCATAAAGATGGCCAACAAAATATAGCTTTTCTTGTGGGTCCCTTTAGAGTCATATTTGTTTGCTGGACAAGATGGATAACTAACAATGAAACTCGTGACAGTCCTGAGGTGTGCCTCAGTTTAGCAGCAGCACGCCTGTTTCCTTGATGAAACAGCGTGACAGCTTTGTTTAACGCACTGCTTACATTTCATTTGCCTGCAGTATTTTAGATAATATTTCACGGTGCTCTAGTTTGCGAGCCCTGGCTGTGTTGTTCATGGTCGCAGCTCACAGTGCCAAGTTTCCCCACTCTCCTCCTGGCTGTAGGTATCCCATGCAGAAGGCCATCTGTCTCTCCTCCCCTAATGGTAAGGGTGGAGTCCTCTTTAAACACATCCCCCCTTTCTCTCCCTCCTTTCCTACTTACTCCCAAACGCTTACTGTAAAACAAACAGAACATAGCATGGACGGAGTCTAGTTTCTTTGTATGCTTTGACAGGCTTGAAAGCTGACACACTGAGATAGACAAACTACGTACAGTAGCAGTTGGAGTGTCGTGTCAGGTAGCTGCAGTATGTGGAGCATGTTAGAGAGAAGCCTGGTCTGAGACACGTGTCTGCATGCATCAACACAATGTCATGCATGCCAAGCATGTTAGTTTACTACTAAGACAACCTGTAGTGCAGGATGACTTTTAACAGTCTGACATCTATAATCTTGGATCAGTTATAGATATACATTTGTTAATATTTATCTCACTGGCAAGCTTTTGTCACTGCAGTATGATTTTGTTGTATTGTGGCAAGTGAAACGAATGAGTTGCACTAGTGAGGTGACAACAAACAGCTGTCGTGTCGGCTCAGATGACCGTAGAGTGGAGAATGCAAAACCCACACAGCTCTGACCCTGATTCTCCCCCGCAGCAGTGCACCCAGAGGACTCTGGCAGGCGCAATGCAAACACGGGGTAACGCACACTGTTTTTTTAAAGACTGGTCATGATTCAGAAGTGGGAAAGAGATGTAAACAGATCTCTAAATTATTGTGGAGAAATGGAATAATAACCCAGAGTGACTTTCCCAAGTGTCTTTCCAAGTGGATGACAAATAAAGCAGACTGAGTTAAATACTTAAGGTTAATAGGTTAAAAGCCTTAATATGGTGTAGAGCTGTTCTAGATTAGTTTACAGAGCAAGGCAAGAAACACAAGAAAAATATTTTGAAAACAAATGGCAGCAGAGAAAACAAACAGGAAAGCCCAAGTATTATAGCACAGCATGAAACTTCACAACACAATGCACCATACATTTAAGACTCAGCAGCCATTCAAACAAAATGCCCGACTCTTACACATGGTCACACACTTATCCCTTATTTTGGAAGAGAGAAACTCTTCTGAGTGTGAGTGTGAGTGTGAGTGAGTGTGAGGTGTGTGTGTGTGTGTGTGTGTGTGTGTGTGTGTGTGTGTGTGTGTGTGTGTGTGTAATCACTAAAATTACAGGGGACGTAATGGAGCACGGGGAGCCTCAGCCTCCTTGGCTGTATTCCTCACAAACCAAGATAGCATTGCTGTGGCTTACCACTCACATTCATGCCAGAGACTGAAAATACCAGCCAGTGGACCACTTTCATAAGCTTTACTCCATACACATCCGAGACTACGTACAAAGTGGAAATTTATGGCTCCCAAATATAGCTTACTCTGACTGCACCCGTGTCAAGAAAACTGAGATGTAGTGTTTTGAATATTTTGAATGAAATCACCTTTTTATCTATTTTCACAAGGTTTAATGTAGATCTACTCTACAATTCAGTCTTGCCCAGTGTTGAAAATCTTTGTACAGCCTCTTAAAAATGTTGAAGCATACATGTTTCTATCAGTGACTCATTTGTGTGATTATACTTGCAAAAAAACTGAGACTAGGACAGATTTCTTTCCATCCCGAGCTGTACTCATGACCTTTAATTTCAGGTTAGTTTTCCAAGATACTGCACTCATTCCCACCGAGCTGGTTGTTTTTGTTTTTTGTTTATTTTTTTATTTTTTCAACCCAGTAGCACGTCTATCAACTGTGACATGCAGATTACTATCCATACAGCTCTCACATCATGAATACACCGCACTCCCTTCAGTGTTTTTTTTTTTCTTGTTCTAAGTTAAAGAGTGATTTTTAAAATCTATATTTTTTTTCTCATTTTGCTCATCTTACTTAGAAAGCCTCAGTAGACTATAGTATTCAAAATGCCCATCATTAATATAAGTATACATTTGTTTGGAACAACTCATTCACAAAAAAAAAATGTGGTGCATTTCAAGTCAAATTAAGGGCCTCATAAAAAGAGGGAAAAAAAGTTTTGTTTTATCTCCTTCCAGAGTTTTTTTTTCTTTCCTGCTTAAAAGGTTTTCTGATAATTAGCAAGAGGGACAGTCTGAGTGTCCTGCAGTGAAAGTGTGTTGCTTATTAAGAAGGAAAACAGAGCACTCAGAGTAGTCATGATGAAGTCTGGTGTCTTTTTTCCAACCCCAGGAAAACATGTCTGTGACAAACACTCTCACACTGGTGCTTTGACAGTGGTGGCAATAACTAGATATAGTGTGCATTATTAACATCAGAACACACAAGTAATCTAACACGAGTGGTGGTGAGTTGTGTCTCAGTGCAGGTACACACCATGCCATGTCAGTATATGCTTATGTCTTATTTCCCACTGTTAACACTGATCAGCACTCCAGAAAAGCAGCAATTTTCTGTCCATTCAATCCCTGGATTAGCATATCTCAGCTACTGTAGTTTGAATTCTAATTTTGTCTAGAGATGGCACATCTTCAGTGGTGTTACAGCTGTCACAATGGACGGGAGAAATGGTTTAACAAATTGAATCTAGATTCGAATTCACAGACAATTTTCCTCCAGAGAACAAAAACTGTAATCTCTTAATCCAGTCAAGTGACACTGTGATGAGAAAACCAATCTTCCAGGTTGATTATAGCAGTTGCAGTTTATCTTAGTCTTATCTTAAATGTCCTTTTCTCTCAGCAGGTGTGAGCAGTAACCACGTGATTGTTCCTGAGAAAGTGAATGCAGTGCTGGGGAAGAACATCACACTGGCCTGCAAAATAGAGATGGGCTCTAACCTCAGCCTTACACAGATCTCCTGGGAACGGCGTCTTCCTTCAGGCACCATCACATTAGCAGTGTTCCACCCAAAGTATGGAACCTCATTCTCTCCAGAATACACCCAGCGCATCTCTTTTGTTTCCCCTTCAATACAAGATGCTACCATTACCCTTAGAGAAGTTGGCTTTACGGATATCGGGTCCTACACCTGCAAAGTGGCAACGTTTCCTCTGGGCAATACACAAGCTTCAACCTATGTCAACGTATTAGGTAAAGTAGAGCTCTCTTACTTTCATCTTCATTGTGTAGAGTGCTTCTTCATGCTGTTCTGAAATCTCACTTTTCAAAGCACAGACTTGTTTGTGGTGATTAAGCAAAGTTTTGGGGACCACTAAGTGTTTGCCCTGGAGGAATAAACATCTCCCTGCAGCCACCTAACTTTTTAAAATGATTACCTGGACAGAGGCCATGCACATTTAAATCCCTTTAGGAATTTGCTGTTGTGTAGAGGCTGCTGTAGTGTGGTCCCACTCATCTCACTCACTGCAGTGTCACTTGCTGTGAAAAAAAAAATGCTACGTCAGGTTTAAATTCACAGCACTGTATTACTACTTTTCAGAAATGTTCTCTCATAGTCTCCATAAGATCTTACATTAGGCCTCTTACATACTACATACAGACACACATGCAGTATAAACACTTGGAATACAAACAGTGTCTCCCCATGTTGCAAACATGTAAACAGGCTGCACAAAGTTAAAACTGTCCCAACTTGATGCAACTTAGTTGCATGCAACAACAAGTTAATTGCAGGGTGTGATACAGAGTGAGTCTCGTGACATTAGGTTGCATGTAATCAAGCTGGATGAAAAAGCTACATATGTAGCACTGGTCTTAAAACTACAATGTGCAGCTGCTTCCCAGTGAGGATTTTTGTTATTTCTTTCCTCTTTACCCCTCGTCAATAATTATGAAATCATACCTCAGGCTGAGTAATTGGTATTTGTTAAGCTCTCAAAGGCACTGAAGGATGACAAACTCTGAAATCTGCAGTGTAATTATCTTAATTTTATTGATTTATTCTGTTGTTGCTGATACTTATGTTTTATGCTTTACCCCCCCCCCCCCCCCCCCCCCCCAAAAAAAAAAAAAAAAACATGGCCACAGTATATCATAATTTCCAAAGCAACAAATTAGAAATGTACAGCACAGCATCAAACACACACTATACCAAGATCTGTTTATTTCTTGCTACTTAGATGAATTTGTAATGGGGATTCTCACTACAATTTTTTGTATTCTGCCAAAGCTACACTGCTACACTTTATTTTCAGTGCACTTGTGTTCACATGCATGATCCACACTGTAGGGATACAATAACCCCTCCTCCCTGAGGAACGTGAATGTTGAACTTTCTCTGTGGTCAGTGTATGTTTCTTATGTTAAATTGGTGGTTGGATTGCGCTCAGGCAGAGCTGAGTAGGAGATTGCACCGTAGGCAGTAGCTTCTTGTCTCCCTCCAGAGACTGAAGGAGAGTCTGATGACTAATGAGTGGTACATTAAGTGCTGCTCTGACAGCCACAGTGTCTGGGACCTCACAGAGTTCAATTACACCTTGCTCTCCTCTCTGAGCAGTTTTTCAGGCGTGTTTTTTTTTTCACACAAACACATACAAACATACCCATACACAAACACACGCTAAGGCCTACTTTACAATTCAGATGTAATTAGGGTGTGATTATAGTAGAAATATATGTTCTTTGCAATTTGATACATGTCAAGTGGAAATTAGTTTATCCCACATAGTATTTTTGTTAGAAAGAGCACATTACAATTACAAGACCTAAAGTCAGCAGATTAAAGTTCCCAAGGCAGCAATGAAGAGTGGGATTCTTCATCTCTGCCTTGTTTTTGGTTGACTTGCACATTTTTCACAAGACTTGTTTTCAGAAGGAACAAGGTGGCTGTAGCCCAACAACTGAACCTCTGAAAAAAATTCAGGATATCACGTCAGTATATGAACAATGTCTTTATATAAAGCCAGAGCTGATTAACATATTGTTCTAATATACAGTGTATTGCTTGAACAGTGTGTATTGTATTTGTTTCAGTTTAAATTTGACTCAAAGTTCTCAGTTTTGATTCATGTTTATACTTTGAGGTTTATAAGAGAGCACTTGACTTCATCTTCATTCCTTTCAAATGAACTAAAGTAAAGCAATGAAAATGCTCAAACCCATGAATAATAGACCAAAGTCACGACACACATCATAATGATTAACAGGTGCAGTGGACATTGAATTAATTTCAAAATTCACACTCTTGATGCAAACCTTTAACCTGTGTCACTCAACACATAGTATTTGTATTGGCCAAACACCATCATTCTTGTGTCCACAACTGCTCATAGAAAAAGCACAAGCATTTAAAGACCAGTTCAGCAGAAATTGTGCTACAGTGAATTAGCCAAAAGTCCCCACCAGTAAGCAAAAGGAAGGAACCAGAGGAGGAAAATATAACGCATAAAGTGAATGAATTAGAATGACCCTTTGTTTTAAACTGCTGACAGGTCAATGGGAAATCTACTGAACAACAATTCACTCTCTTAAAAACAAAACATGCACACACATTAAGTTGGCGAGATGTTATTGATAAGCAGTATTACTGCATATAGTTCTTCAGTTATGTATGCTCCAAGCTTTTAAGCTTTATCCTCCATCTTAAAGTCATATTCTTTTTTTTGTTTTAAAGTTGCCTGTTCATTCATGTGGCCAGTAATGCAGCTCTTTTTTGCTGAGTTATAAAACCGAGATATCAACCCTACAGAGAGATGGTTAAAGTTGCTTACTGGTGGAAGCAAAAATCTGAGGAGTGTCAGTTTCTCTCTTGTGAAAAATGTTTAATTTCTCCTTTCAGTCTATTCAAATAATCCTGGATTTCCCCGAGTGTAGTATGAGTCATAAAGCCTGTAATTCACTTACATGCTGCTGTACACCCCATATCTTCTCATGCTCTCTTAACTATCAGCTAGTGAGGCCGGCCTCAGCCAGCAGATTAAATGCTGATCATTTCGCTGACCTTACCTGATTGCCAGGTGTGGCTTCACTTGATCCAAACTCTACAACAAAAGTGATGGCTGCTGATTTCAGACTTTCTGTAAATCATGATCTCAAACTGACTGCTTTAGATTGTAAAAATGCCAATTTATACGTTTGTGATGCTAAATCTTACTGTAAAAATGTCCAGACATGATACATGACCATTGAACATCCAGTTAAATCCCCTCTTTATTGGGGTTTCCACTCTGACGTCAGTGTTCAGCGTTCATATGTGGATCAGTGTGTATGTGGGCGAGAAAGGGCCAATGCAGCCAGTTTGCTGAAGGGAAATCGTTACCCTTTCCCCTAAAGCATTTGCACTCGTCCAGAGTGTTCCCCTCCCTTCCTGACAGCAACTCCAAATTAACACGTCTCTGATTTAGTTATTCTGAAGCTTCAGCCAGCTCGCCTCCTAACATAGAGCAACTACTGTTTATAGTCAGAGGCCTGTGAGGAGGGGCAGAGAGAAGTGAGTGAAGAATGTGAGGTGGATGACTGAGGACAGCGTCCCCGCCCCTGCACTGGGGTACAGGAGACGCCAGGTTATTTTTGGAAAAGGGGGGTTATTTGAATTTGTTGTTGGACCTCCTGCTCAGCCTGGGGTGGAGGAGGGTGGCAGATGTCTTAAAGGTGATGGCCTTGCCTTGTGGATTAGGCTAGTGTGTGCCCCCAAGTGCCACCCTTAAAACTGTCACCATTGCAGTAAGTGGAGCAGCTGTTTGTGTTCTTTTAAGAGGGACGGAGATGGAGGAGGTGGTGTACTGCAAGACAAAGAGGAAGAAATGAACCTAAGAGGGAAACTCTATATTGGTGCTACATGGAAATGTAACCTTGTGTAACCTGTGTAGCCACTTCACTTCACTACCTCTGTGTTTTTGTCCTCCTCCTCCCTCAGGCAGACTCTCTTTTGTATTTGGACTGTCCTTTGTCCTTCTTTGTCTGGCTGAACTTTCCCCAAGTGTCATTTCTGACGCTTTGCAATCATTAAACAGAGCCCCGTATGTTTATTTTAGGCCAGTGCAGCACAAGATAAACAGTTCTACTGCTTTCCTCAACAGGTAGAGGGTTGCATTATTCTGGTCACGTCCCTCTTGCATGGATCTGTTTTGCCTCTCTACTGAGAAAATCCTTGTTACGTCTAAACCTCCAGTTATTCTCAGGAAGCCGGTGTAACATTACCCCAGCTCTAAAGCACTGAGAAGCACGCATTAACTTAGCTCCTCATCTTCCAGTACAACATCAGTCAAATATAAACACACTACAGTGTTGACTGTTAGTAGCTTTGAATTCTGAAATAATGAGGGTTTTTTTTTCCACCAAAGTCATATGTGTTCTTCAGGCACTGATATGCTTTGTTAGAACCATACAGTAGGACCAATAGATGCTACTGCATATTATATGCTTGACAAACAACAATAAAGATGGCTCTGTCTGAAATGTCTCCACATGATTGAATAGCATGGTTCATCAATTTTTAATGCATATATGTGAAATGGAAGAGGTCAGTCTGTGCTCTTAAGCAGTTAAGTATACAGAGGCCACTTCCTTCTGTCCACATACTGTATGATGGACATTATTTATTCATATACATACACAAAAAGATCAATATTCATTTTGTGATCTTTTTTCCATTCTGTCATTTTCTCTGCCCCCCTCCTCCTCTTCACTCTCCTCTTTACAGTGGAGCCAAAGGTGTACGTGTCCGCCGGCCCAACAGCTCTGCTGGATGGCGGGAATGAGTCGCTGGTGGCCACGTGCATAGCAGAGCGTGGCCGCCCCGCTGCTGAGGTTTTCTGGGAGACGGAGTTGTATGGGCGAAGTGAGAAGCAGAGTCATGATGAGCCCAACAGCACCACCACCGTACATGTGCGCTACATGTGGCAGCCTCAGAGCTACGCCCAGGGGAAGACGCTCACCTGTGTGGTGCGCCACCCGGCCCTGCAAACAGAGTTCCGCATACCCTACATACTAAATGTTCAGTGTAAGTGTTGAATTGTAAGACCTCCTTAATTCCAGTGCTGCCTTTTGTTACATCTGCAATGATAAATCTGTTGATATTCAAGTATTTCTTCTCGTCAACAAATCTTATGATCAATGAACTGATTATACTGCTTCTTCTGAGCACAGGCGGTGTAGCCAAAGCCTGTAGTTTGCTCCTCTGTCCAAAAACTATTGATTCACAACACTGCAAAGCCTTTAAAATTTCTACTTTAACACATTAGGAAAAGCACATTTCAAGCCCAAATTGGCTGCTCATTAGGCACAGTGGAAGATGTTTCACTCAAAAAATTGTACTCTTTCCAAATGTAATAAAATGGAATTAAGAACTTGATGAAGTTTTTGGAAAAGAGAGGTTTCCCTGTTGATTGAACAAAAACAATTAAAACACAAATGAGCCATACTGTTACACAGTTAAATGGATTCCGTAGGTTATTTTGTCCCACATGCACCATCCTGCTGCTGTAAATACTCACTAACATTAAATCCCCAGTCAAAAAGTCAGCCAGAAAAATGAACATATATATTTATGACGCCTTTTTAAAATTAAATCTTCTGTAGGAGTGAACGAGCTAGGAGCTTAGAGCCACAGATGTGCTTGGGAAGTTGGAAAGTATTGAAAAGTAGACAAAGGCAGCATTGGTTTTGGTCTTTTCGTTGCCATATTTCTGTCATTAAACCCTTCAAAAACAACTCTAAATGTACAGAGAGATACAAATCAAATCACATTTTTGTCTGGATGGTTTTGTGGTATAACTGCAGCTTTCACCCCATGCACTACATTGCTTTGAAATTAAATGCTTTGAATTAGGTTAAGAATAAGGGCTGCTCAGTAAATCCTGTACAGTTGTACAGTTTATTGAAATTTTGTGACATTGAATCACATTTTACATCGAATATCCACTGTTGTTAGTCAAAATTACAGCAAAAATAAACTTGAATAACCCTGGTTAATAATCCTATCCTGATCACAGTGTATAACAAAATAATGATTATTATTGTAGCTCTAATTGTGAAGCCCTTAATTCTACAGTATATATTATTGATATTGACCCATGCTGATAGCTTGATTTATGA
>BRZM01002468.1:0-22631 GCA_033238685.1 Lates japonicus | reverse complement strand
TTTTTTTAGTGACCTTGGAACTTTTTTATTGGCCATGAGAGAGGCTAAGAGGCCAGTGGTGCTTTCAAAGCCGCTCGAGTCAAAAACAATGAAAATTCAAATCATCTGTTTTGTGCTCAGTTGAGATTTTTTTCAAAGCATATTCAACATTGTACACTCTGTAGAAAATCCGAATGTAGTCCGGTCCTCAGTCAGATATATTATACAGAGCACAATTCTCTGGACAAGTATTACAGGGCAGTTTTATTTGGTCCAACCAAGTCCTTTATAAATCACAGAGAACTGGTTTTGTGAGGCTGGCAAGTGGAAGAAGGCTTTGCTTGAGTGAGGCACCAAACGACAGTCTGTTTCAGTGGTGCAACAGTGTGTGATGCTCCGCTGTTGACTACGAAATGCAGAGCAGATATGCATGTAACGAGCATCTATGATTGAAAGTTGCTGTGAAGTTTTTTGCTTCTTTTATGACTGTCCATTATGAGACCTGTCTCATAAGTAGCTTTATCATCACTTATTGACCTGATGCACTCATAAATATTAACAGTTGTTCATTTATCCTGCATGATCATCTGCTAGACGAGTGCAAGTGAGGTTACTGTAACAGATGTAACTCTACTCTGTGGGATGGCTTGCTAAGTTAAACTTGGGTCATGGTTGAAACAACAAACCAAACCAAACTTCTGGTACGATAGTATATGAGGCCTGAAATAAACTCTAACCCTCCCGTGGGTGTATTTTTCTTTAATTGAGCAAACTCTCATCAGCCAAAAAAATCAACATTACTTCGGAGGTCACTGAGGAGACTCCTGTGGTTATGTGAGAGGTGCAGGGAACCAGTGAGCCTGTGTTAGGTCAAGATCTGAGTTACATATACATATATATTTTAATTACATTCGTAATTAATTCAGTCGTTAACAGCTATATTTAATTCCTTTTTGAAATTGTCTCTTACAGCAGTGCAGATCATAGAGAACTATGCTTGCAACTTTGTGCCCCCCCCACAAGTATGCCGTTTGGATTTTTGGTATGTCCTTCTGGCTCACTTTGATACACAAAAGTAATAATTGTGGTTTGTGTTTGGCCACAGAGGTTTTTATCAGCTTCTGAAAATGGACAGACCAGCTGTTTCATTCAAGGGTAGATATGAAGAAGAGGAAGTTACAGTTCACAGATCATAGAGGAAGGGCAGTCATTGTTTTATTCTAGTCTTATCCTGTGCTGTTTCAGTTGAGTGATATCCAAATTAATATTCACCCAACTAAAGAGTTGCCTTTGTTTTTAAGTGGATTTAAATTCAGCTCTATCACCAGACAGGAATTTCAGTGTGGGAAGATTCAGCAAAATCCCAAATTATGTTCACTTACAATGTTTTTTACACCCAGTGCCAGTGTTTCATAAAAATTCTGGCTTTCTGCAGTATCTGAGTCAGACAGCTTCATTAGGGTTAAGCTTTGGGAAAGATTGTGGTTACGGTGAATAAACAATGTATTGTTAGGGTTAGGCAGCTAAAACCCTTGGTTAGGGGTTATGGAAAGACTGTGATTACAGTTACTCCTAATGCAACCTAAAGCCAACCAGACAACCTAAAGATGTGGGTCTTAGTGGCTGGTAATTAAAGAAATTATGCTGGTTGTCTGTTTGCCACAGCAACCAAACCGTATGAATGGCATCTTTTCTGTCTGCATATCAAATCACAGTGTCACAAGTAGATTTCTGCAGTGCATGAATTTATGCAGTGTTACTACTCAAAGACATTTTTTAGTAAAGGTTTTGGTTGTATGACTCTTTTTTTCTTAAATGTATTTTTGGTCTACAAGGGACAAACATTTGAGATCTGGCTTAAAAAAAAAAAAAAAAATTTCTCACACTGGGTCAAAGGTTGTTTAGTGGCCCCCAGACGAGCCAGTTGTTCCATCTTGTCAGTCACACTGACTCCAATGTCAAAATGATGTTTTCTACATGGTCGTTTAGCTTCAAGAAATAGTTAACATTCTTAGGCTTTGCAGGGGTGTGGAGTTTTACCAAAATGTTGAAATCAACACCATTCACACTGTCAGACAGGATATGGGATGTATGATACATGAGCCATATGTGTATTACAAAATGCAATCCGGGCTGAAATTAATTAACTTCAGTGACATTGCAAAACACACACTTCGCTTAATTTGTAAGAAAATCTAATTATTTATGTCCCACAATCCCACAAAACTTTTACAGTGACATGACAAGCATGAATCACTCTGTTGTTGTTACAGTGTCTCCAGTGTTTGACAAAATATAGTTTTTATAATAAGCTTGTAAATATATTTACACCCCTCTTTTAAAGGTTTTACCACTGCAGAGTGTGTGACTCATATTTCTACTTTATTGTCAGCATGTCCTCAGTTACTATTCCTCAGTGAATAACCTGAAACCTTGGAAGGAAATCATTGAAAGTTTGTCCATCACCCGTGCATCACCTTGAAAACCGCTGCTTTCATGCCTTAAGTACAAAAATCTTGGTTGTACATAGAGTGTCCCTGCTCTTGTTCTCCTCTCCAGATTTGTTTTCATAGATGAGGATGATTAGAGCTGACGTTGTTTGCCTCAGACTATTTAAGGAATAAAATGCGGTGAGATTATATGAGCCAAATTAAATTCTGCTCTGATAATACAGTCCTTAACTCCACAGTCTGGGTCTGAGGAACTGCACAGGCAGAGATGCAAGCACAAATACCTACACACAGGTGTAAGCAGATCTAATACTGATAGTGTCGCTTACTTAGAGCCACTTTGCTCTTAATTTTCTTGTAATAACTCTTTATATTAATATATATATTAACTCCAGTAGCTCTCTTAAGATTATTTTTGTCCTTTTTTGTTTGATGCAGAAGTACGAAAGTAGGTAAAAGCAAGAGAAAGGGATTTATTTGACAAGGTGTCAGGCCACTAAGATGGCTTAAAAGAAACTAAGGAATCTCTCTTTATATAGTTCCAGGTTTTTATCTCTACAGTTCTGTCAAAGGAGAGCAAACACAGAGCTGCAGGACACCCAGGCAGCAAATCTGTGACACTGGAAAGCATCAATAAGACATTAATGCAGCACAATACAGAGTACAACAGAGCGAGTACCTGAGGAAATGGTGTCTTGACCTGATAAGATGGTAACAGGAAGGGGCTACGATGATGGGCTTGAATTTTCCAAACCCGACGTGTGAGATGTGGTTTCCAGACTTCAGCGTGAGGTGCACCTGCAAAGCTGTTACAGTGTGTGATTGATTTTATCCAGCATGATATACGATCAAGTGCATTTCATGAGAGCAGTTTGTAGCACTGATGAGAAAAAACAGGCTTTAGATTTGTGAGGGCAACTTCGATCTGTCTCTAGTCTTATTTACGTTTTTTACTTGGTGGTGGTGAACTGATGTCAGACAATATAGTAAGAATTATTATATATCGTAAAAAGTTATTTGGTTGGTGTGAATAAAAACCATGGATTGGTGGCTGCAGAGGAATGTAGCATCGTCTCATCCATTGACATATACTCCATCACTGGTTGCTGCACTTTGATTTCTGGTGGAGAAGTCGTCTCTTTTTCATTCTGACTCTGTGATTTATGTCCTCCTCCACCTCTCGTCTCTGCTCTGAGGTCAAACACACACAGAGCCCTCTCTGTCCCTCTAAGTACTGCCCATGTGAGAAAAACCCTTGCTGCTCGCCAGAGGGGCCTCTCCTTTCACCTTCTGGTCTCTTTTGCTTCTCAGTGATAAAGATGAGACTACTCATTTACCAGGGACCGTGGCTAATTACTGCAGAGGGATCGCTGCTGGGCTATTGTCAAGGGAAAGTTATGTATCACTTATAAACCCATCATCTGTCCTGCTGTGCCTCATAATTGGGGGAAGTGACCAAGGAAATGTAGCTAGAGGGTGCAGTTAAGGCGGGATGAGTCTATGTTCAACCCCAAAGACAAGTCTGACCTTGAACATGGACTTAGTGGATATCTACAGTGGACAACTTCAAATCCAGAGATCAACGAGAATATGAGCAGCTCAAGCTCCAGACTTGAAGAGCACAAATCTCTGTGGCTGTGAGAGCAAGACAAAGAAATACAACACATACAATTTCATAACAGCTACCCAGCAAAATAAAAGAAACAAAGGCTGAATAGAGCGAAATAGAGTTACAAAATAAAGTTTCCAGGGGACATTAAAACTGATACACATGCATGGAGACACAAGTGCTTGTCATGGTTTGTGGTACGTGACTTAGCACGATACAGGCTAAGTTAGTCTGTACACTAGAGACACCATAAATACTTAATATACATTAAGTGTATAGCAAAAAATGCATTCCTTGATATTTCCCTACGGCACTGAATATTTTTGACTCTATGCAGAAATTCAAATATCTGCCTCTTCATTACTGTGTGGGTGTGTTTTGATTTACGCATGTTGGCAACATAAAGAAACAACCCCACAACTGTCACCAGATTTTGAATTAAACGTTGCTAAATGCAGATGAGTGCTCAGAGCTACCTGACCCAGGTACAAAAACACAAATACAGAAATGTCTCATGAAATGTTTCTAACTTTGGCAGAGAATTGTGTGTTCATGTAGGATCCCATTGTAAGAATCTGATTGAGAAAATTAAAACCTTTAAAACGAAATTAAACCTAAGTCATTACCTTGTTTCCCCACACTCTTGTTGAGTGGTTGACTGAAGTGCCTTTCTTTATTTGTTGTCAAATGCTGTTCATGCACTGTTGAAATGGGTGAGGATGTTTTCTTTATTTTCAGGTGTTTTCGTAAGAAGTTGAGCTCTCAGAGCCACTGCAGATAGGTACTAGAAAGATTTAGAAGCTTGGGGAACACCAATCCTGGTTGATCCTTGGGTCTGAAGTTGTCCTCTCGGAGCTGCACTAGCACAAGTGGAGACTAGAAGCCTGTCAGGATCGCTGTCTGTTCTCTGATAGTTCAACACCCTGCTAAATAATGGATGTTGTTTTGCTGAAATAATGCTCTGTGCTGATCTAATGCACATTAGGATCCTTTTAACCTAATGCAACCTATGAGCCTTCAGCTATGACACTGTGCTGCTGACTCCACACAGCAGACTGATGTGTTTGCTGTGGCCTCACAGTGTTTAGTTACAGCAGATCACTGTAAGTAGTTAACGTTTATGGTTTGCTCTTCTCTCTGGGTTTAGTTTTTATCTATGGGATCATTAAGACCTAAATCTATAGTCTTATCTGTAACACACCAGTTGTATTTGACCAGTTTATCATCTTCATGCTTCAAGTTCTTTGTCCTCTAATGAAACTGTGATTACCGAAATATTTTTTCCTATCTAGGTCAGAGCAGATATTCAGTATAAAGTGGGCCGGTATGATTTGATTCAGTTTCATTCATTTCATTTTAATCAGACTTCCCCAAGTAGAAACAGCTGATGCGCTCAAAAGAGATCATTGTTTTCAGCGCTCCATTGCTTCATCATGCTGGATAAACACCCTGGATCTCAGATCACGGCTTGTGAGATATTTTAAATCGACCTTTTTATTTGTCCTGTGATAAATAGGCAAGGCTTTTGGCAAGTAGAGCATGTGAGAGAGAAATGAGTCCACATCAACCCTGGTACTGTTTTCTGTAGGAACTTGAGATGACGTTAGTATGATTAAGAACACATACCTCTGAGCAGTTTGAAATTTACCATTTTGATCATTACCCGTGAATCATCGTTACTGTATTAGGGATTTGTACTTAGCCAGTGTCTAAAGAAGCCTTAGATGGTATGTTTTTGATGCACTGAAAGAGGATGTTGTGGCTGGACACAGTCAGAGATCAATTATTCATTTATTCACTTAAGTATAAACCAATGGGAGAATAAGGAAGAAAATATCTGAAATTTTGTGACCATTTTAGGTACTTTTGTAATTATTAGAACGGCATGAGATGGACTATAAATACACAGAAAGCTACAGTTTGTACAGTTCAAAGTCATGCCAATTTCATGAGGCCTTTACAGGTTCCACAAATTTGGTATCATTACCTGTTTCTTGTATTTCACCTGGTTGGACTTCTTAGTTACACCTGTTACTGCAACATTATGCTGTGTTCGTATCATATTAGAGTTATCTCAATTACAAGATTCCAACTTGTAAATCGTGTTCACGTGACTGGGAGCTTCAGACTTTCTCAGAAGGCTCCAATAAATCCATCTTAGTTCTTAATAATATGGAAGTGCCTCAAAACCAAGCTTGTCAGGACACCCCTCGTTTTTCAAGGTGATTAAACCCACATTGTCTTATATTGACAAGTATTTTTAACCCTCACTCAACCAACTCTGTAATCATACAACTGGCTTGAGTTGTCATGTTTACGCAGGCGCCTGCAAGTCCTAAACAGGGGAATCTCTCCCACCATCCCAAGTGACACTAACACTGCATTAGGTCACTACTTCCTGGAAGATGCAGTGTTTCCCAGGAAGTAACCGTTTTCCATGATGTTGAAGTGCCCAGTTCATGGGATTTTTTACTCTTCCGACTTATGACATATAGATATACACATGCACAGGAATGCATTTTGATTTGCCAGGGTTTTCATTTTATAATGCCACATTTCCATATTGCATATGAGAGGGCCTAAGGGCATCACAAACTGACAGTGTATGACGTGTGTAAATACACTCACACCTATTGTTTTTTATGTAAGCTCACTCTCCAGTGGTGTTAAGACTCTTTATGTAACACAAAACTTAAGTGTTTTGCCCTTTAGCCATCAGACTATTTGTCTTGCTAACGCTGGCACTTTAACAAGCATGATTTTGGTCTAATCTCAGTTTTTTTTCATTATTGCCACTTGTAGCAGCCGGCGAAAAAGGAGAGCGCTGATGCTAAGTACCTTAGTACCTTATCCTGTGAGTCAGTGGGTAAAAAGCTTTCAGCGTGTTTGTGTGTGCGTGTATCTGTAATCTATCTTGAGCCATAATATGCCAGCAGCAAGCAACGCACATCTCATACTTGTGAGGCCATGTCATGGGACCTCTCTCTCTCTCCTCCCTCCCTCCCTCTCTCCTTTCTCTCTCTCTCTCTGTTTCTGTACAGTCACAATCAATGTCATACAAAAATACTGCTAGCCTTTCCCATACTTCCACGCAGCTTGTGTTATTTTACTTCTGCCTGCTCACAGAGTGTCTGATATGGAGACAAATTTGTGGTATGGGACGTGGGAAAGAGGATGGAGGGGGCGTCTGTACCACCATGGGAGCAGGCATGAGAAATTGGCCCACTGAGATTGACTCAAACACACACATAGACACACAAATGCAAGTGTAGGCATAGATTTGTGAGATTGTGAGCGTAATTTGAAAATGTTATTTTAATATTATGGGAGTCGCGGCTTTGGACATGGGAAGATGACCGCATCCCACGTGAAGTCAGAAGTCATATGTTCAACACATACAGTATTTTATGTGTGTGTGTGTGTGTGTGTGTGTGTGTGCGTGCGTGTGTGTGTGGGCATATCAAAATAGCCAAGTGTGGAAACTTTGAGCAAAGGGGAGTCAGTCTTGTTGCCAAGTAGTTATCAAAGGCTGGGGAACATGGTGAACTCTCTTTGGAGTGTAACTGCTGAGGGAAGACCAAAGAGTTGCTTATCAAAGAGGGATTAGCCACAGGTCAGTGAGACTGTAGCTGAAGGCCTGCGGTTGGATCTTCACAGCTGTGGTCTGAGGCTGCTCAGAAATGATCTCTCTTCCAGCGGTCTTAAGGTCTTCATTTTCTGAGGTGTTTACTGAAATGCAGAAGTTTGAAGTTGCATGAAGCAGTGCTGTGGGGTGAAACTGAATAGACCTTTTCTCACTGCAGATATTTTAACTAGTTAAACACTGGTGTAACTATGCATATGTAATTGCTATAACAAGTCAAAATGTCTGCAGTGAAAAAAAAGTCAGTGTAGCAGGAGAGGCTTTGTCAGTAGTTCCCCAATATTGTTACCACCTGTTAAAAATGCATTCAGTTTACATGTAGGGTTTATGCTTTCCAAAAGTGGGCATGACAGAAAAAGTTCAGGAACCTCTGGTGTAAATTTTGAGATTCAAGTTGTTAGCTGGTGAACTGACGCTTAAAATGCCTTTACAAGCTTCATCTTACAACTGCATTCTTTGTGCTGGTGGTCGCTCCCCTGCTTGAGCTATCGGGCATTAATTGCCTTGCTCAGTGGTACCTTGATGTTAGTTGTTGAGTCAAGGATGAACATTTTTCTTTCCCATCTCAGTTTAAACCTGCATCTTTGACCTTCAGTGTACCACCACCACTGCCAGTATAGGTGACCTGATAAGACACCCAGTCAGAGCTATGTTACTGTACTATTGCAACAGTTGTGAGTCAGCAGAGCCCCCCCTCCCCGCCCCCTGAATGATAGATGGGATGGAGTCTGGTGCGCTGAGAACCGAGCCAGGTCTAGCCTGGGTTGATCTCCGCAACAGGTGGTCCGTTGCAATGGAATACAGCGTCAGATCACCAAGAGAAATCCGAGAGCAATGTGACTCCCTCCCTATCTCTCCTGTTGTGTGGTCCACTCTGATCGTCTCCACTGTATTTACATTCTTTGTAACCTTCGTCTCCTCCGCCTTGGAAATCGTTAATTCTGATGGCATGTTGAGTGGATATTGCCGGCATTCGGCTCCAGCACCCCGGGGATATGTGTGTATATGTGAGTGTATGTTTGTGTGTGAGTACATGTCTGTGTGTTTGTGTTGGGGAAAGTGTCTGGCAGGTCAGTGTGACAAGTTGACATCGTGGGAATGTGCAGTTTGCTTGCTGCAGCTGCCACTGTCCATCTCATTGTCTCTGCACACAGCAGTTAAAACATCACCTGAACCCCTCACAGACTCCCTACAAAGGGCCACTCTGTACTCTGTATTCATATTATCACTTAAACTGTCAGTTTATTCTTTGATCTGTTGGTTAATTTTCAGTCTACCAGGCATCGGAAAGTGCTAAAAAGGGGCATCCTAACAGCCCAAGTGGTTGAGATGCATACCAAATACTGCAACTGCAATGTTCCTGGTTTGGTTCCAACTGAGGATCCTTGTAACATGTCACACACCTCTCAGCCAAAAATAATCTTAAGAAGAAGTGGTGAAAAACATGTGAGGAAACACAGACCTCTCACTCATTTGAATGGCTGCCAACAGAGGTGGCTCCAGCAAAACAATGTAGGGTCGTCTGGCAGCAAAAGAGTTCAACCAGGCTTAACTTTTGCTGCAGTGCATCATCATCCAGCAAGGTGCCATGTAGGCCGATCAAATACATGCAAGTGCACATTCCTGGTAGATTTCTTTGTAGTATGAATGCCATATTTCTACTGTTTACCTCTTAATTGTTGTGATGAAAGATTAAATAGTTGCTGCTGTGATAATTTCTCATATTGTGAGTATTACAAACCATAATGCTGTGCATCAACCTGTAGCTGAACATACTGAACTCCGCAGCACTACTTAAATTTGAGGAGGTGGAACTAGTATCTGTTTGACTTATTTTTTAATAACTGACTTAAATGAATATAAAAACTGTTAATGATCAATCCATTCAACTAATCACTTGAACATTAATTTCAGCACTAACGATATTGCTGTGAGATATTAAAACATACAGTATATTATGATATGTTATACAGATAAACTACATCAGGTTTACTAATCTGGACTCTTCCTATCTTGATCCATTCACACCTAAAACTCCTCCTTTGGAGTCCAGTTTCTAGATGCTATTTCTGTTTGGTACAGTTGGCCAGTCCTCTCTGCTTCATGAGAATTACTGTGTGCAGCCAACATAGTGGGAGCGGAGCCATCTGCCCAGCCCAAGGTCACAGCAACAAGACTAGTTTTAGAAATGTCTCCACTTCATGTAACTTAAATTAGGTCACTAGAGTCCTAATTAAGAAATGAAAGGCTTGCTAACTGGGTGGTGCAGTGGTTAGCACTGTCGCGTCGCAGCAAGAAGGTTCCAGGTTCGAGCCCCAGTTCGCTCTGGGCTTTTTCTGTGTGGAGTTTGCATGTTCTCCCTGTGCCTGTGTGGGTTCTCTCCGGGTCCACAGTTAGGTTAATTGGTGACTCCACATTGCTGGTAGGTATGAATGTGAGTGTGAATGGTTGTTTGTCTATATGTGATCTGTCCAGGGTGTACCCCGCCTCTCACCCAATGACATCTGGGATAGGCTCCAGCCCCTGGCCCCCCCTTAACAGATAAGCGGTATAGATAATGAACGAATGAATAAAAAGCCTTGCTAACTGGTAAGAGCTAATGGAAGTAAACAGGATAAGAAGAAGCATGCATATTTATGAAGAAGGAGTAAAACACATTGGGGTCAAAGAGTCTGGTGGTGGGGGGTGGGTGAAATAATGAACTGCAGCTTTGAGGATGGCTAGCTGTATTTTAAAGATGGCGTAATAAAAATCTTTATTGCAAAATAATGGCTACACATGCCATGTATATGTATTAGTTTCTGCTGTAGAAAAATCAGTCATTCTTTTATTTGAGTGGCGTAATCATGGCATTATAAACTCTGTTGCGTGTTTGAGTTTATGGAGAAATGTGCCTGTGGTACAAGGAGCTGTGTGGGGGATCCATGAGTCAGTGAGAGTCCTTTTCGTTCTGTGTGCCCAATTAAATCCAAGAGGTCTTGTGTTGTGTGTGTCTCTGTGTTAAAATGCCTTGGGGTGCGTCACAGGACTAATGTGATTGATGAACGTGTGACAAGACCTTTAGTGTCTATGTTTTCAAGAGCTTCTAGCATTCTTCTACATCATTTAGCCAAGCTGAGTTGACACAAACTAAGTGGGGCTACTGTTCTGGCAACTGGATCCTTGAAGTGGTGGGGACAAGAATTTGGCTCTGTCTGTCCAACCCTCAAATATGTCTGTGAAGATTCTCAAGCCATCCTGGATTTTTGATGTCTAGAAGAACAAAACAGCATTTCAAGACCAGATTTGGGTGCATTCTTGAACATTTTATATACATTTGTGCATTGTTCATCTCTGGAAACCTCAGGAACTTAACTTTTGTTTACAATGAAATGATGTTGGTTTGAAGTTGTGTGTTTGTAGTAATGGTCCCATTGATGGGTTTGGTGCACAAAGGTCCCAGTTTCCTTCCTTGCTGTGTTTACACTTCAAGACTAAATCTGGACAACAGGAAGAATACACTTACCATGTACTGTAAAATCTTTCAAACAGGATTAGGTACAGAGTCGTTGCTCAGAAATCACTGGTCTTAACTGATAACGTGGTGCAGCACGTCAGACCTATATTAATTTACCTACATGGCTTGTGACATGGCTCCAGTTGCACTTGACGGGTTAATTTTGTAACTTGAGGCAGGTTGAGGAAGAAGAGGAGGGTAGAGGACAGTCCTGCTGTTTTCTAGTTTATCTGTTTTTACTTTCATCATGAAAGAGGGGTGTCCTTGTGTCCTTGAATATGCCAACACAATCTTTACTAAGTACATTTGCATATTTAATGTCATGTTTAATGCATTACATATTTGCATATCTTACATTCAGAGCTGTCTTTTTTATCTGGATAGGACGCCTGTAAGTCCTCATTCTTTGGGATAGAAATCTATGTCAGGTTGAAATCACGTTAAAAATTTAGCCCAGTTTTGATAAAACATAAGATAAGTTATCTATCTTTTTTGCAAGAAAAGTCATTAACTGGGTTGATAAAGGAATATTTAAAATATAGTAATTCTAGCCCGATAACATTTCTTTCTCTCTGCAAGATGCTGTAAGCGCTCCATTGAGTGATTAGCGTGATAAATGTCAGAGGCCGCAGCAACTGTCAGAAAGCGCTTTCTAAACACATCTCTGTCTGCCACCTTGATTTCTCCTCCCGTCCTGACTCTTTTCTTCCTCCTCTCCTCTCTCACTCTTCTTTCATCTGTTTCCTCATGTTAACTCTACACTCTATTCACTCTTCTCAGACCCATTTACATCCCTACAAAGAGCAGCCTGACTGAGGCACTGTTTTCCCATGCTCCTTCTCTCTGTCTCACCCCGTCCTGAAGTAGGGCTGCTATTTTCTGGTGCCAGTCGGGTCAGTGTGCTGTAATTCTGCTGCATCATGTAAGCAAACAAGCTTGATGGGCCATTGTTATTCTTAGATGTGACAGGGCTGGAAACATGCCGTGGGGCTGTCATTTCATTTTACTGGTGTTTGGGAGGAAATATTTTGGCTGCGAGTAATACACACCATGGTATACATGCTGTGTTTCAGTGCAAAACTGCCAGTAGGTGAGTTTCTAATAATCAAATCAAATGCAGTGTGGTTATAATTATTTTGAAGATGATTGTAATTATGCTCCCATGTGTTTTCTGTTTTTTGCTGCTTTTGCTTGCTTTATGTTTATACTGTCTCGCAGCAGTACTGTCACCTGACAGATAAGCTAGTGGGTGATGGCCAGCAATTAAAGCTAGGTTCATGACCGCACATACACATACACATTCTTACACAAGGGAAGCTCTGCTGTCTTGATGTCTGTCCTCTCTTTTCATATAATATTTATTCTCCTCCTTTCATGTCTCAGTTCAGTGGAGTCTCAGCTTTTTCTTTGGAGGGGACATGCCAGGCGTTTTCTATTTAAACATGAATTGGAGTCAAAGCCGGGGGAATCCTCAGTATGTAAATATTAATACAGTACCTTAAAATCTAACCTTGTGATAGAAGAAACTGATTATATAAGGACTCTGTAATGCAAACAAAACAGCATGCTCTCACTCTCTGAGATTAATGGATTCTGGACAACATAGTTACCTTTGCAGAGAGCAGAGAGTCTGCTGTTGAATCACCAGAATAAGTGCCTGGAAAGCAGTGAATGAAACATAGCAGAGTAGAGATGTGTGTCATGTGACATTTGCAAACCATGCAATAATGTGTTTAGTGCTGGAATTGAATCTCAAGTCAAGCTCAGTAGTCGCTTGCCTCTGGTACGTATGAGTTAGATACAACTTAGAGACCTCGAGGTGTGTATATCCTGTGTGTGTTTGTGTGTACCAGATCCTGTTGCACATCTGATGCGCTCGTCTCAACTCACACCTCCCAGACAGACAGGCTGAAAGCTCACAGGTTTTGTGCGTACGTGTGTCTGTTTCCCCTTGACCTCAGTGATCATCCTGTCAGTCGCTGCTGCTTTGATGTGAGTTTTTCTCAGATTTGAGAAAGTGCTCTCTTAATGTTTTTTTTACCCCAATCACAGCAGGGCCTAAGGAAACTAATGCTTGTCTGTCCATCCATGTCGGAGATATCTGACAACGAGTAACGGTGGATTTTCCATTCCTGATGATTTTGGCGACCTTCTCACCTTTCTTCTAGTGCTACCGTCAGGCCACATTTTCACTTTTATGCAAGAAAAAATATATTCTAAACTTAAAGATTTTCATTATATTTATTCAGTGTTTAATGGTCCCCAGAAGATGAAACCCCTACCATTTTACAAACTCCATGAGCTTTTCTATTGCCCCATCCTTAGGTCAAAATGTCAAGGTTGCTCTCAAGATGTTTGTTAATCTAATCATCGACTTTGCTGTTAGGGAATACACCCTCTTGTAACTATTTTTTCTTTTTTCTGTAGCACAACCCAGTCAGTATCCTGTTGACTTTGTCCAGCAGATTGTGTGGTGTAGGGAACATTGAACTCTTGAGGCTGCAGATGGGGCTTCAGTCTTTTGTTCTTGTTGCAACTCCGGCTCTTAGAAATTAAATTTCTTTACTGATTTGCAACAGTAAATACATTTTTAAAGAAAGACAATGTTGTTAAGAGTGTAACAGTTTGCTTAGCTATGTGTCGACATGTCGACGGTGAATGTGCAAGTAAAATATTCACAGACAGCGTATGTTTATGGTTCTGTTTAGGCTCTCACAGAATATATTTTAATGCTATTGCTAGGAGAAAGGGTTGACTGGTTGAAATTTCCCAAAAACATAAGAGTACAGAATCAAAATATTTTAGTGCAATTGTTTATGTAGTCTCTTGAATTTTCATGGTCGTTTCATTTACAGTAACAAGTTGACACAGGGGAGAGAGACAGAGGGTAGACAGAGGGTAGTCATCTATGCAGTTTTGTTTTACTGTCTTACATCACTGAATCAAACCTGTATGGCACCTGTATGTGGAATTTATAAAGAGGAAAAAACAGGAAGGAAGAAATGAAGAAATAGGAACATGGGACCATGTTCTGTACCTGAGCCACCATTCTGTCACCCATGTATAAAGTGCACGGGATGCTTATCTGGTTTGAATGCCAGTTAATGTGCTGAAGGTGGACGTTCTCCCCTCTCCTTCTCCGATTGACCATCTGTGGTCTGGGCCGGTTGCCAGAGCAGACCGAGGGAGGGGAGGTCGACTGCAGCTTGTCAATGAATCTAAGTCAAAACAGATTCCAGATTCAACAGATTCCAGCCTTTGAACAAACACATGCCACATCTCATCTGTCGACTGTATCTGTCAGAGGGATGACTGAAGCATCTGTTTAAAATACGCCGTCGTAAGCGTTTAGAAATAAGTGATTCTGATGTGAGATTGTCTGCTGATCACCTGACAATAGTTTTCCGTGTTTATAGGAGGTTCTCTGTGGTGTGGATAAAGCAGCCACAGAGGCTCAGAGCCTGGCAGAAAGCTGTGTTATCATCTCTCTCCACAGACAGAAACTGATTGTTATGTCTACAATGAAATCAAAGCCTTTTGTCATGATACACAATGTCTTTGATACAACCTCCCCCTGAGATTATCCTATCCTATCTGCCTCTGCTCTCCTTTTATATGGGGGGTATTGTGGGGCTTATTTTGTCTTATCTTTAAATGCACCTAATTTTGTCATGCCTTTGAATACAATCCACCCTCTTTGTGGGATGAGCTGTGTTTTATGGGGGGAACAGCTGTATCAAGACGTTTATTTCTGCCGAGAGATCACCTGCAGCCCTGACAGGAGCTCTTTGAAGCTTGATTAGCAGAGCTGACACACCAGCTGAGATGTCTGTGTGCATGTGAGTGTATGCGTGTGAACCAGACTCAGTTAGCCTCATAAATCAAAGTGAAATATCCCTTTTAACTGGTATGTTTCATGTATATCTGAGGGAATATAAACAGTGCTGTTCTTGAAATAAGGATTTTCCTCTTTCTGTGCTGGGGGAGTCCTTTCATTAACTGAACGCATTCTTGTTAAGTTGAGCAACATTTATTTTATTTATTAAGCTGCTTTAAGGTTTTCTTCTCTTTTAGAATCTTTAAAACAACACTTTTTTCAATGTTATGTCAAGTTTATTTTGAAAGACTGCAAGAAAGGAAATAAACATATTTGCTAAAATATCAAACTATTCCTTCAACCATTTCACATTCTTATCAAGTGATGATATTTTTACTTGAATAAGGTAAGGTCTTGTTAAGTCATTTTTAAAAACAGAAAAAAGCCAAACACACTGACACTTCCTATTTTTCTTTATGTGACAGTAACGTCAGCATCTTTTGGTTTTGGACTGTTGATTGGACAAAACAAGCTGAAGCTTTATTTATTTATTTTACTATTTTTTTTTGACATTTTGTAGCCCAAAAGATTGGTTAATTGCAAGCATGGATCATAGCTTCATTGTTAATGAAACTTGTTAGTGTAGTTGCCACCCTGTTATTAATCGTTTCTCATAGTTCATCAGTTTGATACATTTTAAGATTGAACATTGAGTTTGTTGCTGAATGCTCATCTTACTGGACGTTATTCAGGACATGATGTTTACACTGAAGATGATGAACCTGGATATTTATATCCTTGCAAAGCTGATCGTAACACTACTCAGGTTTCTATTCAGCTCTGTGCAGATGTGTCTTGATTTGGATTTTTTTCTCTTCTTTTTATTTTTATTTTTTTTAAAATCAGCTAGCGTATCCAGGTATCTGGAACCAGGATAAGATAATACATAACTGGGATACTCATCCTCTCCTCTCCCTTTTCTCCTCAGGGTCAGCAGCAGATATTTACTAAAGCACACAGAGCACATTTCCCTCTCGTATGGAAATCATACACTCAGTGTGTGAAATTGTTGTCACAGGGTCACACACTCTCACTTTGTTTGCTGAGGGGAGCTCATAAAACTGGAGAGGCCCAGTTTTCCCAGCTGTCAGAGGGGATGCTCAGTGTTTTGTCTGTCATACTGATTTAGGACTATTTATCCAGTGCGCATGGACTCTGCTCTCTCATTATAAGAAAGGATCGATCTGAGGCCTTGGAGTGCCAGCTTCTCTGACTGATGCACCATGGATATGAATACTGCTCAAATTACTAATGAGATTTGATTGAGATTCCCGTGAGCAAACAGACTCCAGTTTTCAGACAGCACGGGGAAAGAGTTTTTGAAACATTTGGTCTGAACTGCAAAGTAGACTCCGACTTTCCACCCTGTCGTGCTCCTTGGAGATGCACCCCTTAATGTAGGTAAACCCTCAGGTGGGGGATGGGATGCTGCAAGTGAGTCAGCGTTGTCCTTCCATTGCTAATGGCCAGGAAATGTCATGTTGGAGAGCATAATTGGATTTCTTTAACAGGAAAGCATCCGTCCAGCTCCATTAGCCAGTGGTAAACAGCAACACACAGCAGAGGGAGAGGCAGGTGGGAGAGAATGAGGAGGGAGAGAGCCAAGAAGAGAGATGGAGAGAGAGAGTTAGAGAATGGCATGTTTGTTGTTGATACAGGTGAAGGAGCAGTCAGAGGTTTAGTTTGCAGAGCAGCAGAAAATGTTGTTATCTGTGCCGATGATGGTGGAATAAAATAAAATGCCAGGAGTGAAGTATGGATGCGTCTGGCTAATAAACTCATCAGCAGGCAGCCCTGGTGTTATGTTAATTCACTTAACTGCAAGACCATGCACCTGATCATTTTTCCTGGATGAAGTGTGTTTTGATATTAGATACAGAGCAATAGTGTCCTGATTCAACCTGAAAAATGTGTCTAACAATTCTCTTATTTTTGTAGACTGATAGAATGTAAAGCAATGGACCTTTTTTCTCACAGTTTTCCAGATTAAAATATTATATGATTATAAGAAAGCCTTGCAATACAAAGTTTAGGAGCATCTTTTGTAGCAACACAGTGGTCAACACTCATGCCCAGAAATTAGTCCGTATATCAATAATATAAAGTTTTAACTCAAAGCCCACTCACTAGCTTTTCCCGGAGTTTTCTACCAAATCTCATGGTGTTCTTAAGTGGATGGAGAGTTTGGCACTTCAGTCATGATAACTTATGTGATCAAGGCACCATGTTTAGGTCAGCTGATGATAACTGAGCAAACTTGATCTGCTGAGGAATACCATGAGATACAGCTGAAAGCTCTTGATCTTGTGGATCTTGATATGATTTTCTTGACAAACTAATGTGTATAAGGCCATGAATGAACCTTCTCTGTAGAAAAAAATATGCTTGGAATATACAATGATGCATGATAATACATGAAATCAAGATGGCGCCGGTCACGTCGGCGGGTAGTTACAGTAGCTCCGAGTGTTTCTCGTTGTTTTTTTTAAATGTGTTTTTGTACTTTGTCGCGTCTTTTTTGTCACCAACCTCGGTCGGAAGTTTACTCCTATGGATGTACAACTGGCGAGGTTAGGAATATGTGTGTTTTTACTGCTTGGACTCTTTGAAACGGCATCCGGAGACCCCTTCAGCCACGGTTCCATTGTTTACACCCGGGATCAGCTGTTAGCACTGAGCAACTCAAAGGTACTCCCGGGAACAAGACCGGAGATCGAACAATAAACCTGCACTCTGGACTCCAATTTCTGGTCACTTTATTTGCACATACTTTTTCATCTACCTCACTGATTATCACCATTTTCCTATATCACAAACTGCACATTTATGTTTATTACAAAGTTTTTTAATGCTGATTGCTGCACTTTATTATTATTTTTTTTTTACCCTTCTGTGCCTTTTTTATGTTATATTTTTACTCTCTCTCTGTTACTCTTGTTTCTTGCTGCTGTAACATGTAAATTTCCCACAAGTGGGATAAATAAAGTCTATCTTATCTTATGAAATCAAGGCACAAATAAAAATGGAAGTTAAAATGAGTGAGCAAATAAAGGTCAATGCAGGACACAGATGATTCACATTTACATTTCCTTGAGCAGCACTTGACATAAACTCAGATCGTTCCCACCATCACTTCTTTCTCTACCATGGAAAAAAGATACATACACCAACACAATGAACAGATTCAGTGAAGGCTAAATCAAACCTGGCAGCCTCGTACCTCCAGGCTACAGCTCTCGTTGGCATCTCATACATCTATTGAAACACTGTGATTTAACGTGTAACTGGGGGTCCCTCCTATAGACCAGCAGGATGCGTCATGGCGAGAGATCCTGGAAGGGGAAAACCACTCGTTCCTCAGAGACACACCATGAAGGAACACTGGGGCTACTATGCCGTCTGTAAATTGAGTCTTTCTTCCTGTGAGAGGGTGACATGGTGGAATGCAGCACATTAATGTGGACATGGGTGGGCTTCTCATTCCTGTCATAGCATCTCTCTCTTGCCTTTGACCCACCATGCCTTTCCTCTCTCATTTTTGCCTCCATGCCTCCTTTGAGTTTGTGTCAACAGGGTGCAGATGCAGAAGTTGTGTGTTTCTTCAGCATTCAGGTTCTTGTTGTTTTAACCTTGATGTTCTGTTGTATCGCCATGTTGTTCATTTCAGGTTGAGGTCAGTGTAGCTTTATTGACATGACATTTTGATTGGCTCGGTTGGTATGTTGCTTCTATATTAGCTTCTCAGTGATACGTTCATATGGGTGTGCATTTCACCACCCAGATGAGAAATTCAAAGTAGGTACAGTAGGAAAAGCGCAGATGTAAACAATAAAATTAATGATGGCTACATTCCATTTAGCTGCTCAGTGCTGGTATTGTTGATGCTGGCTCACTGTTACATTGTCACCGTTTACTGGGACGCTTACAGAACAGAGACATTGTTAATGTTATTGCTAATACTTGTGCTTTTCCTACTATAACAAGTCAAAAAAATGTCTGCTGTGAAAAAGACCTGTTACATGTCTTGTGCTCTGTTTTGAGAAGAAGTCAGCACCCAAAATGAGAGATTACCTTTTTAATCTTTGTCTCCTGTCCTGCAGTCGTCAATATAAGTCAACTTTAGATCCTAACTGGTGTTGTCCTTTTTTTCAATATTGTTAACAAATGACCTGCCTGTCCTTGGCTCATGAGCAACAGTTACCTGCACATGTTTGTCCATTTCCATTGACATGTTTTATGCTAATTTTCAGTTTGAGAATAAAAATAAGTGGAAATACTGGAAGTTTGAAAAAAATAAACTCAATGTATCAGAAAAAGTTTTTATACTTTGCAACAGCATGAAACAAACCTAAATATTTTAACATATGATATTTCCATCACAGTTTCCACCATGTTTTCATTTGTTTCATTGGTTTGAGTGGCACTCTTTTAATTATGTCTTAATTATGGAACATTAGGTTTTGTCGGCTCAGCTATCAATCAAACATGTACACCAGCCTGCCCACTCAGAGGCTTTGACTCTAAGAATACATTGAGAACTTATGTTGATTTTTTTTTTAGAATAAGAAAAAGAAAGAAGAAAGATTTTCATTGTATTGATGAAAATATGAAGCTGATAGTGATGAACGATGTTGAACAGACTTATTCAACAACAACCATATTCTCTTCCTCTCTTTCAGCATGGGCCATTGTGGAGGTGAACATGGAGGACAGAGTGGAGGTGTACAGGGGAACTACAGCTCAGATCACCTGTATTTTCACATCGGATGATGGCATCGGTGGCATGACCATAGAGTGGTTTTATGTAAGTGTCAGTGGGCCTGATGCACGCATACACAGATATGTATGATGTTTCTATGCATGTGATGTTTGATTTGCTCAAACTCCAATCTTTAGATGACACAACAGGGCAAGAGGCAGAGAATCTACAACCAGGACCCCACCATGAATAGTGTAGATCGAGGCACACCGTTCACAGACCGGATCACTGTCAACAGTACTGGAGCCCCTGGGGGGGTGGTGTTGACCATCAACGAAGTGCGGCTGGAGGACGAAGTGGAATTTATCTGTGAAATCAAAAGTCTAACAGATGGGCGTGGGGAGGGACGTACAAAGCTGAAGGTGTTTGGTAAGATTCAGTCTGAGACGACGTGTTAACAGCAGCAGATGTAGGATAACAACAGAGGTTTTCTGAAAGAATAGGTATCATATTATATGAAGGGTGATTGATGAGTTGGTGGCCTAAGGCAGAAGGAGGAGAGTTAAACAGCTCTCGTTACATGTATGCGCAGTTCAACTCTGACTGATAACACAGAAAGTTTGATTATAATCATTTTTGTGCTGCTTCTGTTCCGGGAAATTTAAAATGGCAAGTCAGTGCTGTCAACAAGCTACCCCTTGAACTTTATCTGATTAGTTCATCTTTCTTATTCCTTTCATATTTTTAATCATGTTTATTTAATTTTTTTCGAAATTGTGTTTTGCAAGGAATGCTCAAACATTCTACTTTAGCTCCTTATTTTTTCCCCAAAATACTCATGCACTTAATAAATTACAGTTTAAATGAACTTTCCAATACTTTCCTCACTTACACTGACTGATACTTCAACTGCTTTCACTCATTATATATCTACTTACACTTGAACTGATTTTTAATCATCAACTTACAGTCCAACCACTTTTAGATCTTGTGCTTAAATTGAGATTTCACCTGCTTCCTCGTCTCCCCACTGGTCTCCTTCCACGTCAGCTGAAATGTATTTACTGCTTTCACCACTTGAATGTTAACCTGTAATTTCAGCTGCTTTCACCCTGTTCTCTCTAATGAGAGTTAAACTGCTTTCAGTGAGTACACTTCAAATGATGATTGAACGTTTTTCAGCATTTTGATTCAAACTGAAACTTCAGCTCATTGCAGTGATAACCCTTCAACTGAGACTTAAACTCCTTTGAGTGATTTCAATGTGCTTCAAAACCCCAGAAGGAAAAAACAATTACATTCTGTTTACATGAACGTGCTAAAACATTGAACGGTTCAAAACTAGTTCTTGATTCATTTCTTATTTCCTATGCAGCAAAACCAGACCGACCAACCATTGAGGCTGTTCAAGGAGGAATCTCAGTCAAAGAAGAGAGGCCATCCAAGGTAAACAAGGTTTGAGTTGTGAACATGGGAGTATATAAATTAGGGAAATACTGTCAGGCTACAGTCTAATTCTTTGAATGTACTCTTCTCTTATTCTCTCTCGTTTCCTCTCCAACAGATTGGGGTTTGCGAGGTCAAACATGGCTTTCCCAAACCAAACATCACTTGGTACAGAAACGACACACCACTACGTAGTGGTCAGTATGGTGAGACAGACTGACATCAACATCTGCAACACATTTCTCCATTTTTGGTCATGCTTAATGTGGTTTAATGTGTTTTCCTCAATTTCCCTCAATTCCCTCACCCGGCTTCTGTGTTTGCCAATGTTTGTCTCCCCCAGCGGCGAAAATCGAATCCAGCACCACTACTGAATCCAGTGGTCTGTACTCAGTTAAGAGTGAGCTGAGCCTGAAGGTAAAGAAGGAGGACAAGGATGCTGAATTTTACTGTGAAGTCAACTACTTTGTTCCTGGAGAAACTAGGATGACAGAGACCGAACGTATTACCATCACTGTATACTGTGAGTCTCATATATTAAAATATCACATATGAATACTGTTGACTGCTGAATACTGTTAATTTGTATGTTTCATTCTTTAAAAATCAGGAAAACTGCTTCCACAAAAAAACCCAAAAACTCAAACTCAACCAGACAGAGCTTCGTAAGCAGTTGTCCAATGTGTTTACATTGAGTCACTCTTTTCACCTGTCAACAAAGTCAGGAGGGCACAATAAAATCAGAGTTAGGCGGTCCAACCCAGGTCCATCCGGATTACTGTCCAGTCTCCAAATTGTGTTTGTTGAAGGACCCAGTCAAGCCTGAGGCGCTGCAGTTTAAGATTGTGTCTCTAGTTTTCTGAAGGGATGGCTGTGTCATCACATAAACCTTCTACAACTTAAAGTTTGTGGTCTGACCTTGAATTCCTCTATCTGTTTCAGACCCCTCCACAGCCGTAAATGTGTGGGTGGAGTCACCAAAAGGCAAAATCAAGGAAGGGGACTCGATCGAGCTTCACTGCTATGGCAACGGGAATGACCCATCTGCAGAGTTGTCGATTACATACCCAGGTGTAAGAAAATCAACGCTTTTGTTCCCATGATTTATGCACCAAAGGCAGCAGCATGGTGCAGTTTAAGCCCACTTTGTCTCTGATCACAGAATCCATTAGTAGCTGTTTTAGAGCTTTTGTTTGTATTGCACAGTCTTCCTTAGTAAATGGAAGCACTTTAAGGACTTCCTGACTATATTGAGTTAAAAGTTTTATGCTTATGTGTTGATCAGATTACCTTGGCTTTTTGTAGGGTGAGGACTCTTTGGAGGCCAACATGTTTGTACTGGAGAATGTGACCCGTCTCAACAGTGGAATTTACAATTGTTCCTCGCTGGACACAGACTCCTTTGAGTTGATTGAGGGATCTACCACAGTGT
>BRZM01002467.1:0-18157 GCA_033238685.1 Lates japonicus | reverse complement strand
GCAGGATACTGTCATTGCCCTCTGGTATAGCACGCATATGTAACAAACCAAACACAACACAAAACTGCTCATTATACACCTGCCTCGATCAGTAGCGCCCATGTAAACTAAAAAGCAGAATTATGCAAGGTATTGTGTACTCACCATGTAGCAATGTCTTCTGTTTGATTCTTGTCTCAGACGTACATGGCATCGCTCTTCTCTCTTTCTGCTGGAATAGATTGATACATTTAGCCAAAATGCCAGTAATAATTCTCTTCTCGGTAATCAACAATTATTACATATACCCTGCCTGAGAGAAAAACACTTTTTACTCCACTTTTGATAATATAGATGGAGGATTGATGTCTGTATCAAAGAAAAGGTCACTGAGAGTTACTGGAGAATATGTTAAGCTACAACATTTTCCTTCTCATTTGCCTTTAATATAACATTTTTTCTTTTCTTACCCACTGGTCTTAGCAAAGGTTCAATCAAAGAAGCAGTTAACGTATAACTTAGAGCAAGAAAGATTTAGACTTTCCTGGTAGCCCTGACATAAACTGGCAGAGGAACATCAGTGCTGAAACTCTGACATATGTCTCATTTTATGTCCATTCACCCATCAAATGTTATCTTCTCTTTATGACATTCAAATTAATGAAACATAAATTATTGATTTTTTTTTCCAAATAATTGTTTGATATCTCTGCTGCTTAGGTTACAAGGAACTCTCATACTGGAAAAAATGGAAAATGAAAACCTCTTTTTAAATTGAAGTGATTGTTGATCGATTTTTGCGAGTCCCTCACATTTTGAGACACAAAACATTTTTAGCTCTTAAAATGACACCGCCAAAATCATCTTGAATTGAATGTTTTTAAGGCATTAAAATTCCTTGGTGCTTTACAAAGAAAGTTCTCAACAGATATGCAGGAGGAATGAAAAAGATTCTATCAGCGGCACGTGGGAGAACCTAAAACTGTTTTCTTTCTTTCGAATTCAAAATTCTAAAATGGTGCTGGTTGCCAACCGCTGGCTCAATATTATTTAAAATGTATTCATGAAAGCTGGGAGTTTGTTGTTTGCTCACAGAGGGATTCTAGAGCATGGGTTAAGTCTATGGACAAATTCAGATGAAAAGCTTATTTTTACTCACGAGCCTCATGAAAATGGTGTTCTGCAGATTAGGCCTTCCTTTGTCTGTGAAATTGTCCCTTTGGGTTGTCCAAGTTCCACTGAGAAGTGAGACATTTGTCAGACAAACAGACTTTGTTCTTTTCTAATTTACTACTTTTATCTATCCTGATATATAGCATCCCTCTGTAGTTGCCAAATTTGAAACTCACGAGGCATGAAATGAGTTGGATTCTATTTTGAGCTCCGGGTTTTGGCATGGTGAGCTTGTAACAGTGGAGCAGGTTGGATAGGCCAATGTGCTCATGTCCAAATTCTACAGCAACAGGACAGCTGGAAGGAGCGGGCAGGCAAGGCCGACTGTGACTGGTAACGAGAATGACTCCTTTAACTCAGGGATGGTTTATGCAAATTACACGCTCTCTCGCACTCAGCTCCTTACAGATCTAGCTTGAGGGTTGGGAAAGGTGCAAGAGTATAGTCAATCACTGGCTGAAAAGTTGTGGGGAGGTTGGAAAGTGAGTGCCCGTAAGATATGTCCCAGACTGATTATCTGTAACAAAGAAAATAAGTGTGAAATTTTCCTTTAAATCTTTAGCGCCTTATTTATTTACCTGGTGTGTAAATGGCATATAGAGATAAATTCGGTGATTCAGTGTGTGGGAAAAAAGAGTGTTTTATCCTCTTGTTCTCTGTGCCATGTGGCTCTACTACAGTGTATTAAATGAAACCTCTCCAACATGATCCACTTCCTCCACATCTGCTTTTATTCAAGCCAAAGCGGCCAGCACACACACAGTCACAGGCTTGGGGTCCTGCTGTCATGTCGGCCGATCTGGTCAAGAGCAGGAATCGTCTGCGGTATGTGAACAGAGTCACTATTGTCTCAAGATTTGTACATATCATCCACAAAGACAGCAAAAAAGAGACAACAAAACTGAGACAACTGTACAGTATTTGGGTAAACAACTGAAAAGCCTGCAGAGTTTCATCTCTATACTGCTCTTCATTCCCATGCATGCATTTTTTAAAACACTGCTACGCTGTTTGTGATATAACATACAACTTACTAAAAAAAAAATCATACACCCAGAGTTTGGACATCATGATATATTTATTTTTATGAAATGGTTTTATGACAGTGGGACACATATTTATAAGATGGGCAGATACCACATCCATATGGTTGGCTCATGCCTTATACTACCCATGTTGCCTGAATGGGATTATTCCAGCCATACGTTATTTTCACTTGTGGGTATTTATGTATCAATAACCACTGAGTCTTTACCGTTTCTGGAAGGCTAATGCCTCACTCTGGAGGCTGCAAAGTACAAAGAAAATTATCCTGCCTCCGCTCTCAGTCATCAAAGGAAAATCAGCACTGAAAGGAACAAGCACACAATTCAGTACAAGAAGGAGAGACTTTTTGGAAGACCATCTTTTAGAGCTCATCCTGATTTAAAACAAAGTAACTATAGAATTCAGTTGGCCCAGTAACAGGACTGTTTCTTAATTTAGTTCAACATGTTTCTTTAGATCCAGTCCTTAAATCATTTCCCACTGGGTTCAAAACACCATTGAATGAACAGTTCTGTCCGAGCAGTACAAGTAGCTCCTTTGAACAAGTGTATTTGAAGCTGTTTTTTTTTTACCATCTCCAGGCTAGTGACAGCTGACTGCGTAACATACATTTATAATTGAGGGACATAGATCATCACACACCTGCTCACAGAGTCCCTTGCTCTCAGTGTACTGGAGGAGCTACACAATCAACTATACCACTTTGAAGAAAACCTCCTGTCTTGTCTGCTTCAGCTCTTTCCGTCTTTGCTCTCCATGTCATCCAAATGGTGGAATTAGCATGGATGACACGGATGAAGAGAGAGCAAATGGTACCCTCAATTCAGCAGGCTTGAAGCAGTATTGTGGAAAAATATGGATATTTCTTAGGACCCATTTCTTGCAGAGAGGACACTGCTTGATATGGAAAGCAAGTGGTAGAAATATACTGCATCATGAACTTGTGAGACACCTGCCCTGCCTTATGTGTCTTTGAGACAACTGTTTTTCAGTTTGTTATTATTAGTGTGTTTAAATTAATCCTGAAATATTACTTCTAGATTTGGTACTGGGTGCTCGTCCTCAGTCTCCTTGTAATAAATGCTGCCAGTTTAATACCAAATCTCTTTATTATCCTTTCTCCTCCTCACTCCTTTTATCTGCTAAATTAGAAGTTTGTGGTAATCTACCTCAAGCGTCTAATTCTAATCCAGGGTCTGCTGTGGCCATCATTGTCTGTGTTGGCTGCAGAAGGCAGTGCTTGAGAACAGGAAGAGCAAAGTGTAAATGGGGCTGTGCAAGTAATTAGGAAGCTTATTTGGTCATCTTGATGGGGAGGATGAGAGTATTGTAGCACTGACACACACAAACACAAACTAAATCAACTGCTGTAAAGTTGTTTCACATTTAGACTCCTTTTCCCTGGATTTACATCTTGCTCAAGTGTGCAGCTTTAAATATATTTTGTGTGCACTTGTTCTGCCTTCTTAGTTAGAACGATGTGAGCAGACATCACTGACATAACGGAAAATGGTCCAAAAGAGATAAGACTGCATTTTGACACTTGCATCTGTGCCAAACTGTCAGAGTAAAATATGATACAAAAAATAAACAAAGTCAGCTCTATGTCCCAGTCTATGGTTTGCATTGGTTTGGGAGAAAAGTGTTGCATCAACGACCTAGATATAAAAGTTGGAAGCGCATATGCATCCTGCCTTTCTCCTATTTATGAGAATCTTACACTGACTGGGTGCACCAATCACATTGAACTCTCAGAAAAAATATAAGCCTCCTTTACCTTTCTACCATTTTTGCATATCCATCACCACCATATTGCCCTCCATATTCTGTCAGAGCAATATGTAGGGTTAATTCAGCCCTGGTGTTAACGACCGACAGCTGACCCTCTCACCATTCAGGCCTGAGATGCTATGTAGAGAGTCCAACACTGCAAGCGTTACTCACAGGCAGCTGAGATTCAGATGGTGTTTCAATTAGAAGTAAGGCTGCAGTTGAAAACACAAGACAATTACAGAAGTTGTTTAGTAGCCATTAGTTTGCTTTTCTTGTACGGTGATGAAGTGACATGTTCAAGCTGCATTAAACCACATTTTATATTGGATCAAATAACTGTTATTTTATCAAATTAGATAGTTTGGATTAGTACACTTACATGCAGTACAGTGTGACAGCATTTAATGAGTAATGACACTTATGTGCTCATATTTTGATGGAATCAACATTGTAAATGTATTTTTTCACTGCACTGCAAAGATTTGCCACTGGCTGGTGATTCTCATTAGTTAACGGAAAGATCATATCAATTATGTTTTCGCTGAGCAACTTAACAATATGCCTTCTACATGACTGTTACATTTATATCACATCGCTTGCTGATCATTAATCATACAGCCTTCTATTTTGATAAAGTCACTAGTGATCAAGTTAGTCAGTTTACTACCAACAAAGCAGAACACAAGGCAGTATTAAACATGTGTGAATAAAAATGCTGTGCTGTCTCCCTCCCGGGTCCTTGCCTCTCCTCATCTGCATTAGTGACTCATATTTGTCCAGATGCTGACAGTAAAGAGGATGACTAATTTTAAGCGTTGATTCATGTTTGTTTTAAGCCTGATACTTTGTCCCTGGGGCTAAATGGAAAGAAACATTGGCGATATTTCAATTATAAATGAACATTTTTACAAGTCGCGGCTGATTACAATACATTTTATGTTTATGTTAAGTAGAAAGTTATTAATGCTTGTGATTGTATTGTCAGTAAACTTCTTAGCCATTTCGCCAGTAGATGATTACACTGATTGGGATTTGTCGCACTTAGTGTGAAACCAGAAAAATCACTCTTCAAAGGCATGCCTTAACTAACTGTCACCCAGCAGTCATGTTTATATTCGTAAGCAAGAATATAACAATGTATTATCCATGGTTTCAATGGGTATTGCAATATAAAACAATATAACAAAAGGCTTACTAGACGGAATGGAAGTTGAAGATCCAAACAACACAGAAAACAAATCCATCCGGAGCAACAAGAATCCAGAGAACAGGAACGAAGGCTGTGACTGCAAGGGCTGGTGGGGAGGTAGGAACAGGTGAGGAAGAGAGACACTGGAGAGGGAAAAAACACAGGAAACAAAACCTTAACAGACACAACAGAAAGTAATTTCAAAATAAAACTGAAATAGCTAAAGAGTTTTGAGAGTCACACATCATGATCATCATGTATGGAATGTATGATTTGATTACTCAGACAGAATAAATACTCTCATTTTCCAGAGCTTTTCTGCTTGCATCAAACCTTTTTATTTTCATAGCTCACATATATAATACATGGACTAGTTGACATTGTGCCTGGTTTGATGAATGAGGTGTAACTTAAGTACAACAACTCAAACTGACGAAACAATGCAGCCACTGACCCACTGACATTGACACCTTGTGTTGCTACGACACAGCATCATTTTACCATACTGCTTGAGCATAATAGGCCTGGTTAGCCTATACCGGTCCAGATAAAGACTTTGCTGGTAGCAGAGATGCAGGCATGGCCATGCACTTTTTCCCTTTGTAAGTGTCCTCATATAACTGTTTTTATTCCAGGTATAATTTTCCAGATTCTTGTAGATAAAAAATATTACAGAATATTGTTAGCAATATTACAGTTGCAAATGCATTTAGTTTTCTACAGGACCCTCTTTGATGATGCTATTGTATACCTATTCATCCTGCTTCTTTTTATATATATAGATTCCCTGCAGATGTTGCAACATCTGTACATCTTTTTTATTTCGTTCACTCTCTGTTTTCCTTGTTCATTGGCATCTCTTAATTTAGCCTACTGTATGTGTAGCTGAATCTTTGCAACCAGGGCGAGAGAGCTGCAACACCATTGATCGCTCATCTGCTACATAGTCCTGAACCTCATTATTCAGTCTGTCTCTCTCAGCCCTTGTTTACCTGTACTCTTTGTTTCCAGTCACTTTCCTTTCAAGGCAAAACAGGTAGGGACAACAGACAGGAGCAAGAAAAAATAAAGTAGGCTCAACATGACATGATTAATTTGAGAAGGTCTCTGTTTTTCTGAAGCGAGGAGAAACAAAAAAAGTGACATGTATTGAGTCTTTTGAAGAATAGCTCAGCCTTATTTGTCAGTGTTTGCTTATATAAAATTTGAGAAATTTATCACTCTCTGTTCGGTCCTGACACTGAACTGTTGAAGAAATACTATTTTTAGGTTAATGGAGGAGGGGTGGAGTGAGGGGCTGTGATGGTGCAGCCTGGGGCCAAACCAACAGGGGAAAACAGTACGGATTCGCCTCCAGGATGCTGTGCTTTGGTGTTATTACCATTGGAGGATCAGATATATTCTCTCCGCAAGCTGTATATTTTGAATCTTCATGGTAAAAGCATCTTTTTTTTTATCACTGGCAAAACTGGGGACATTTTGAAATACATTCACTTTCTCACCTAGATTTTAGATGAAAGATCAATACCACTGGTCGGTAAATGTGAATCCTGGCCAGTAGATCTGAATCATATAACTGCAATTGATTGTTATTACATATCCCCCATTCCAGGTCCCCCATTTGCTTGCTAAATTCAGATACCGTTAGTTTAACAGCGGCAGCCTTCGCCTCATAGTGGCATCAAGTTTTCATCTAACTTTAGACAAGACAGAGAGTAAGCATTTCCCCAAAATGGCAAACTGTTCTTTTCAGTAGGTGGTGTGTTTCCTGATATGATGCTGATGCACACTACTGTAAATGAGTGAGAGCAAGTTGCATCCAGAGAGAAGTAACAGAAGCCACACAAAGTCTGAACAGATCTGTCAGACACAGGAGATGAGGCTTAGAAGAACAACAACAGGAGGACTATCTGGATGAATCTATCTCTGCATGATAGAGACCCCCATTCTGCCTCTGTGGTGTGTACAGGCTGTGATACGTCGGCTAATTGGTGTCTCTGCATGAGTTAAAGACATCATTGGGGAATGTTTGACAGCTGATCCCTTTTGCCTGATGTTGTTCAAAGGGGAATAATCCTCAATGAACACTGTGTGCTCTCTGTATTTAATCTTGTTTTTTTTTAGAAAAGTTATTTTTTGTTTTTATGGGCTAATTAGAATCAGATTTAATTCATCTAGATAGGAATTTGTACAACAACCAGCTGGTAGGTATCAGTAGTTCAAATTGTAAGGTTGGAGATGGTTAATTGAAATAGATAAGATTAAAGAGCAGATATAAATTCTATTTGTAATTTCACATCAGAATCACATTTGTCAGCAGTACACTGTTGCTTAGCTAAGTCTCTCAATCTCTTATTCCATCTCATAGATTATTGGTGTGCTTGCAGAAGTATCACTAATGACTGTGAGAGTGTAAGCAGTCGATTTACTTTGGAATTCAAAACCCATGAGCAAATGCATCCAGCTATCTCTCTGGTTCCTCACTGCATGGAGAGTTCCATAAATAGTGAACAATAGCACCATGTAAGCATGGAGAACTCCCCAGATGACGAGTTTTCATGAGCCCTGACTGTCGTAGATCAAAAGTACTTAAAAGTCTCAATGCAGTACGTTACAAACTGTTGAAGATGATGAGCAGGACACGACTTAAAAGATATTTCATGTTCCTTTTCTTATACATTCTTTCAAAGCTCACTAACTGTCAGGAAAACATTTTTGAACAAGATTTACTTTGCTTTTTGAAACTTCAACACAAAAATGAAAGCACATTTTAGGTTTTCAACGGTTTTATAAATTCCTCTAAAAGACTATAGAGTAAAGATGGACAGTAAGTGTCATTGTTTCATCATCTTTCAGTACAATCACATCATGAGCTGATGATATTGAAAATGGTGCAAGTGTTTAATGTGACCAGTAATACACATGTAGCTAGATAATGACATGATTGTATTGAAAAAATATAGGCCTCCAACTAAAAACTTATTTTCATTATCAATTAATCTGCAATTAGTTAATCTCCTGAAACCTGAGGTGACGTCTTCAATCTTCAACCAAAAGAGATTCAGTTTACTGTCACGTAACACAAAGAAAAGAACAAAAATCTTCACATTTAAGAAGCTGGAATTAAAAAATGACTTAAATAACAAATCAGTGATGAAAATTGTTGCAAATTAAGTGTCTGTTGATCAACTATGGGGAATTGCCTTGGGCTTTAAATGACTCAAATAATTAATTCCTCGTGAAACAGTTGTCTGTCAAGTAAAAGAGATTTCAGCTCAATGTTCATTAACGTGATGATGGTTTTAACTTTATCTCTGGTTTAGGTTTTCCAGCTGTGCACATTTGAATAGAGGAGGGATAAAGAACTACCCACTTCATTTTGCACTTGTTTCATCAGAAGGTTTTGGTGTCACGTGGTCTTACAGGAGTCTTCCCAGCCCCAGACCTAGAATATTTTCTGTGAGAAAATCTCTTGTGCAGCTTAAAATGAGAATTTAATTTAAGTATTAAATCAAGTGGTCTGTGCTGTGATGGGGCTATAGTCTGTTGGTGTGAGTTGTGATAGCCGAGGGAGTGACTCTTCCCCATGCATGTCACTATAAGTCATTATTATAACCCCCAGCCCCCAGCCTACAAAGTATTCAACGTGGGTCAGGAAATCAGGCAATTAAAGGAGCTGTAGATATGGATGAGAGCCGACAGCCAATGGAGGAGTGCAGAAGGAGCCAGGAAGGCTTGAACCTCCTCTCCCCCTCAGGGAGCTGACTGGTCCACATCCCTCAGCCCACTACATGTACAGAACAACCACTTAATCACAATGCTTATTCAAATCAAGCCAATGCACAGGCCTCCATTTGTCCAAGCACTTACAATGCACAATCACTCCACACTTTAAGGGCAGTACTCTGAGAGATCTGTTTATGACTGAAAATTGTATTGAGCATTTAAAAGCTTTGATTACTGTGTTTTCTCTCCAGTGGCTGCCAAAAATGTGCACTTTAAAGAGTGCTTTGGCTGTCTATTCACCCAGAATAAACATGGGTACAGTGAGAATATATTACATTCAATATTAGTATAATTTATCAGGGATGATTGCAGTGTTTATAGCAGGTTATTGAGTTCATTATATTATCTACTGTAAATAAGAGTTTCAAGTTTCTTCATGCTCACAACTTTTAATGGCTGATTTTATATACTAACTAAATGGTGCAAATAGTCTGAAAGACAAGAAAAGCCTCAGACGTAGAGCTCCTCTCTCCTTTTCTTCGGTGTGAATTCAGGGTAATTACTGTGGAGAATGGAGTATGATTTCAGGTGACATTTGCCGCCCATCTTGCTTACACACTTATAATGAGGAGACTTCCCTATAATGAGAACTGCTCTTATTGGAATGATAAATTGCCTCATTTTTGGCGGTTCCGTCACCGGCCAAAGAAAGAAAACAGCACTTCCATACAACCCTATGCACAAGCGTACAAAGCTGTGCATTTACAGTTTTGAGAATGCAAGGGCATCAAGTTCTATTTTTGTCCAACACTGACTGCTCACTATTTGCCCGGGTGCTCACACTGTTTGAGGTTGAGAAGTGGAGATGGAGGAGAGAAAGAGTGTGAATTTTACACTACTGACAGCACACGCACGCACACACACACACACACACCTGCTCCTGGCCTTTTGAAGGGCCTCCAACCACCTGCTGTGGTGGATGGAAAGATAGGTTCGCTGGTGATGAGAAACCAGTTTGATTAGTGTTGAAAGCAACCTGGCATCCAATCCGAACACTTCAAAGATAAAAAACAACAGTTCTGAAGCTTAATGATAATGTGGTTATACAGGTCAGAATTAACCTCTTGTTCTACCATTCCTCCCTCATGAGAAAGACTTTTATATTGTTGCTGCTGCAGCTGCCAACTGTATTTAACTGCTAGTTTTTTTTTCCGTGGTGTTTGAACCTATTCCCTAGCTTTGAATTATTTACCACAAAAGGAAGAGTCCTATGCCCAATTTTTGTCAGTCCGCCAGCCTCAATTATGTTCGAGCAAAATGATTCATATCACCAAATCTCTACATAATTGAGGTGCAGTGTCTCAGGTGTATTATTTTTACTGTTATTCATTTGTGCACAGGATGTTCATAGTTCTGTCAGCAGTCTCCATGGCACCCTGTGCAACAAAGATGGAGATTAGTTGAATCCCTCATTTAAGGTCCCTTTTAATGGCAGGGAGACAGTGAGGGTGTTTCTGCAGGAGGAGTGAGTGAAAGGGGGCAACAGGTCCAACCTCCACAGCAGGATTCAGGCTCAAATAATTTTTTATTCATGTGTTGTTTAAGTGCTTCAGTGAAGAGTTACAGTATTGGCCTGGCAGGTAGTGAGGGTGTCTCCAAACAAAGATTTGATCCCTTGCCAAATGGGTTGAAGCATTTTTCAGAAACATAAATAACTCCTCACTCCTCCAACTAGAGAGGGGGAAAAGAAGCTTTGCAGCCCGAGGGATCAATAAAACTATATCAAAAATTCAGAGAAGAAAAGAAATTCAGTGGAGCCTGGTTGAAATTCACATTTGAGATTGCTATTCATGTTAATTAATCTTCATTAACTGCCTGGATGCAAAATAACCTGCATTGCCCCAGTACATGAAAGCTGCTTCATACTGTGAAACATTGAGTCACCTTTTTGTGTACCCTCAAATATACAGAGGGCAGACAAAATCACGTCAACACTTCTGAAAAAAGACTTAAAATTGAACTGACTCAATCCTTCGTGATATTAAAGTCATATTCATAAATTCCATCATGCATTATTATACTGCTTATCCTTAAGGGTCACGAAGCCATACAAGTTTGTCTGTCTGCCATGTTTTTTGATGGTAAGTTTTAACTTGTGACTGCTGCCAGGGTTGTCAATATCTGGGATATAATGTCATGATTTTTGAGATTGTTCCCTCTGGCAGTTTAAAGGATAAAGCTAGGAATATGCTGTATTTTTCTTAACAAGATGCTAACCCATGAGAAGTCCAAAACCGATCAACAAAGTGTATTATTCAAGTGTTATCTGTGTATCCAAAGCCTGATGTGTATTCTAAAGCCATGGATTGATTAAAAAAAAAAAAAAAAAACTTCAGTGCTCAGCTGATTTAGAAAATGCTTTGTCCTACCTATGAAATACACATATACATGATTTGGTGTCTTTGGCTTTTAAAACTTGAAAATCCTGAGACAATTATCCTTGAGATAAATATGACTAATTGTATTCAGCCTAATATGGCCCACCTTTGTAGCTGTGTTTTTATCAGTTAGTTAGTTAGTTGTTAAAAATTATTTTCTATTATATATTTTCATTTTTGGAAACCCACTGTACATGGCCGCTAATGGAGTTGTCAGTGCTTTTTCAGGTCACTCTGGACTCGCTGTACCCTTTTGTCACCTCACTATGAGGGATGTACCTTGAAAAGAAAATGCCAGATCAAAAATGGGAGTGAGTGCCTCACAATGTGACAGAGCTCTAACAAAGGACAAGAAAGAGGGGAGAAAGTGAGAAGTGATCACAAAGAGCTGCCATGCTGTTTGTGACTAGTTTTCATCTGTGTGTGTGTCTGTGTGTGTGTGTGTATACTGTAGTGGTGTGTTCATCAAGGCTCTTTCAGTGTGGTTGTGTGCTTCTAAATGTGTATGTTCGTTTTTATTTAAGTGTACTGCTGTCCCACTTTCAGCTTCACTGCTGGGCTGCAGTTTGATTTCTTGGTCGTTTTTCATCCCAACCCTGAGCGGGTGTCAAATTTTCATCACTGAGTACATGTGGTCACAGTGCCCCCTACAGGCATAATGGAGGCTCTGCAGTGTCAGGACATTGGCACCACAGGTGTGGCAGTAATTGGTGTCACATCAAGACTGCATGTGTTACATGAATGACTATCATATATTTCCATTTTTGGATTATGCACTAATCTCTAAGCAAAATAAGATATAAAATATACAGTTACAGGTTGATCTATGAATTACTCGGTGCTCTGACAGAAGTACATAACTGGAATAAAATGCACAATACCTTTGCTCTTTTTATAAAAAATGTTTTGTAGTAGATTACAGTACATAATATGTTAGAAATTAATGCCCACATTTTTCATGCTCAGGTAATAGCCTGATCTAAATGCAAGTGGCAGAGAGAAGCTTTTGGAAAGCTTATGCTGCTCCATAATTACAGCAATTGAGAACAATTTGAATAATGTTAAGCACAGTGAGATAAGTGCAGTTTAAAGATGAGTCGCTTTAAAAAAAAAAAAAAACCCAGCTGGGAGTCTTTTTTTTTCAGAGCCACAGGCAGCTCTGAATGTTAAAATGCATTAAACACAAAGTTAACACTGGACAGGTGCAAAATAAAAATCTAAGTTAAAAACTACGATATTACACATCCTAAACTTGGCGTTATTCAGGCTGTATCTCCTGTGCAGTAAATCTTGAAGGCTGAATAGTCATACTGTAGCTCAACAACAGAGGGAGCAAGCGCCATTTGTTGGAGAGAAAATCTCTTCCTCTGTAGATTATCTCCAAAGGGAAACTTCTCTCTTTAACCACCAGCTGGGGTGCAAGGGTCAAGTTCTTTAAAAGAGAGTGAAAAGGAGTTACCTAGCTTCCTCAAGGGAAATTAGACAAATTGAACCGTACAAAAGTTGGGGCAACCAGGGTTAACTTCCTCAAAACCAGTACACAGTCTCGCTGGAGCCTGGCTCTTAATAAAATTTCCTGAATAAATAAAACACTAAATGTATATGTGCTGTATATAGAAAAATAATGCCTACAAAAAGGTCTTAGAGAAGACATTATGTTGAGACCTCTGCCTCTGGAGCAACAGCTGGCATAGGACTGATATTTAGCAAGGACTTTATTCCTTAACAGACACTACAACCCATAAAACAAGAGACTATCAAGCCATCAAGGAAATCATACTAAAAGAAGCACATGGTGATTATGGTTGTACCTCTGTCACATTTACTGTGCTCCTGTACTGGTCCAAAACCTCAGGGTGCCCACACGTCCTCACCACAGATGAAACTTTTCCAGTATCACATGTTGCAGCTCTGAAGCAACTTTAATTGGAAAGGAGAAATGTGCTGTCAGGGACTGATTCCTCTGGTGGGATGTAAATTTCTCACTCCTCCTGATTAAGCGTGGGCCACCGGTTAGAGTGCGATATAAGGGCCATCACTAGGTGTTACAACTTGATGGCATTAAGTAGATGCTGCTGGACTTTATTAGCTATGGTTGTAATTAAGAGGAAGTCCCACATTACTTTAAAGTGGCAGCCAGCTCTTACTGTCTGTCTTTGAAACAACACTGTTTTAAGTGGAAGGTGGTTATAAGCTCTCTTACCTGTGCGGTCCTCTTAGAAACAAGTGCCCAGTTAGACTGTTCATTTGTGTTTGTGTAAGATAGCGCATATATTATAGTGCATGTATGTAATCTAGTTAGTTGAATATTTGACAATTAATCAGCAGCACTTTTGATAATTGAATAATTGTATTTAAGTCACTTTTTAAACCAAAACAATCAAGCATTCACTTGTGGCAGCTTCTCAATTAAAAAAAGATATGAGACTAAAGAGATCCACATAACCACAAATCATGGTAGACAGCAGACCAGACCTTAATTATGGGGAGGTCCTTGGAGCTGACTGACAGTGTTCATTCCATCACATGCTTTCATATTGCTCTTTTCCTGTGGAGAAGATATATTACAATGATTCACAGAGGTATTGATTTCCCACGGGAAGGGATTGATTTGCAAGACTCATTAAAAATCATATTGAAGCATACATGTTCTGAGGAAATTCTCTTGATTACAAAAACCCTCAGCCTATATTTTAATGTGTGTGCTCTTTAACAGTGTTGGAGCTGTGTCAGTTACAATATGACAGCATTTTTAAGTATAAGGTTTTGAAATGAAAGATCAATGTAAGCGGGGGCCACTGTGTATCCCCTGCAATGTAACTAAAATGGAAAAAGTGTTTTGGCAACTATTTTCTCCCTCCTACCCCAGGGGACCATGCTGAGGCCATTAATCCAATAAACCACTGTGGGTTGCAGTACCTTGACAGCAGCTTGCCTCCACAGATGAGCTGTGTCTGCTCTGAAGATGTATAGGGCCTAGGAAGAAGGAAAGTTAATTTGACTTGACCTTTCTGGTACTTGAAACGAGCTGTTATTTAGAACTCTATGCCACAACCCCACCCCCACCCCCCCGCTTCCTTTCTCACGCCCTGGGAATTATTAAGTGTGAGGGCAGCGAGACAGACTCCTCTTCAGTTTTGTAATGAACCCCCAGCTCTTGTGTACAACTCCACTACCTGTTTTCCATGCTAAGCGAGTGCCAGAGGTGACCTGGACTGGAACTATAGGACTGGAACGGTGGAGGGAGAGATGGCTCAGAGAAGATAAAAAATTCACTTACTTTTTTCTTGAGAGAAACAAACAAACTGAAATCCTCTGTTAAGGCTATCTAAAAGAGAACAGTTCCAATATTTGATATTAATATTTATCACTGCACCATTAAAATTCATAGTAATATTAAAATTAAATGACCTATTATTTGTGTACACAATCTCATATGCATTGCTCACAGTGCAAAGATTGATGATGTGTGATATTTTTTAATGAACCAGGAAAAGTTTGTAAAAACTATCCTAAAAAAAAAACTAACAAACAAACAACAACAAAAAAACAATCACGCTAGTTCATTATTTACAGTGCCATTGTGCAACAATATTAAGAGTCTACAGCCATGCTAGCATCTCAGTGAGCAAAATGCTAACTTAAGCGTTCTAACATGCACACAATGATGACAATGTGCTGATGTTTTGAGGGTATGATGTTTATCCTGTTCACCATCTAAGTTAAGTGAGTTCAATGTACAAAGATGGTTGGACACAGATGACAAATTTGAATTCTTCATCGCCAAAGTCAGTGAATTTCATCCTCTGGCGACTTTGAATATCTCCAAAAACTTTCATGGCAATCCATCCAATAGTTGTTGAAACTTTTCAGTGTGGCTGACATTGCCATCATTAGAGCCACACCGCTAATACCATAGCAGCATTTTATTGTTATCTTTGTCTGATTGGTAATGGAAATCTGACTGCTACAAAGCTGTAGTTTTGTGCAAATTTGCAAAAATGCAACATGTCCCTCCTGCCCAGATCATCCAAAATGTAATGACTGTTCTAATAAGTTTTGTGATTGATTCTGGTTTATGGCAACACAAATGTTAAGTGAATAAATCCAACTTTTGCTCTGTGAAAGTCAAAAAAATATGACACCACTTGCTCTCCTGATCTTGTGGCCAGGAGTGCAAGCTTCAAGCTTCCTTACTTTCAGCTGTGTAAGGATTACATTAAGCAGTTGTTATTGGTGTTAGACAATTGATTTGTCTTAAATCAGGATTAACTGTGTCATTGGATAGTAAATGCCAATAACAAATATGTTAATGTTTTGTCAAAGAGGCAACTACAACAGTTCTGATAGTCTACACCAAACAGATGCTGTACACAAATTAAACCAGGCACATTTACTCACATTGGCACTATTGGTTCATTTAGATCCAACAGCAAGAAATCATTTACTCTTACTCACACCTTTTAGCACTTCAAGTCAATCATCTAACACTATCAAGTGCCCTGTGCAGTCTGATCTGCAGCTGAAGCACTTTTATGCATAATCAATAAAATAGATTTTCAGACCACCTTGTTTTCCTTTTTCCCATCCTGCTCTCTAGGATTACAGTAACCAACTGATTAGTAATTGTGGAAGCGATGAATACAAGCTTGTGCAGCTTTTGGTGGGATCACTAGATGAAGTTTGTGTTACTTCCAATTAGTTAACCTTTTTATGAATTAATTATAGTACACATTGTTACTCTTGAGCTCTGTGATTTGAACGGTTTGTTTGTTTTGTTGTACATGTAAGCAGCATGGCTTTATGGATGCAATACCAGTAGACTGGTCCACCACTTTGTGTTAAGACTGAAATATCTTGACATGTAAAATAAATGTGATTATTATTGCCTGTGTAGGCAGTTTAAAGCTGACTGGGCCACAGAACTTCCAGCTGCTGCACATTTAAACACTAGGATCCAAGAGCCATTTAACCATTTAATTGGTGAAAGGATAATGGATGGATGATTTTCCTGCACAATAGACAAACATAATCAATATACTGCCATACATACCATAACTAAGAATAACAAACAAAAAGTACTTAAGTTAATGCACCCACTGAGGTTAAGAAATAATCTCACTCAACTTTGTCAGGGTCCCATACATAGAAAACAAAGCAAATATGGGATAACAATATCAAACCACTTTCTCCCCCTCTAAATTTAAACAGTTTGGAAACAGTTAGGGGGTCAAAAACACACGTTAAATCGGGATGGAAAAGATGCAGAAATAATACAAAGGACATAAGAGTAAATCATGTCAAACAAGTGGCAGAAAGTTACAACAAACAAACTTACTGGTGGCAGCATGGTCTCAAACAAAGGGATTTGACCTGAACACACCCAGCCCTCATATAACCTCCCCTTCCCTTAACTCCTCCCCTGTGGGCTGACAGGTACATCTGTCTGCCCGCTCCTGGCCTCCCAGAACACACACTCACACTCACATTTAAGTTTGAGATTCTTAAATGACAACCATTGGAGGAACTGGCACAACATTTGCATTGATGTCCTTCTTTATCCCTGTATTTTCTCTTTCCTCTGTCATTGTCAGCAATATTAGCATTTAGCTCAAAGTAGCGCTTTGCTAATTACAGCCTCATAGAGCCCATAGCATGTCTTAAGACACTTTATTGTTATGTGAAATAATTTGATTTTACCACTACTGTAGTAAAGCACAGATTTTCAGTTTTTGAACAAAAACATTTGGCAGTGGCACAAACAGAAGATAGAACAAATAGCTCTGAACTTATATACATTCTCATTTCCAGTTATATTTCATGTGGAAATAGTAACGGTCATTGTACTTGTTGTTTCCATATTCCCAATTTCTAACAATAATATTTCCTCTCAACTCTCAAATTCAGGTCAACTTTTCCATCAAATACACTTCCTAAGCAATATCAAGCCATTACTCTCTCCCTGTGGGATCAACCTCACACTAATGTCTTGTTCTAGCTTTTTTTGCTGGCTATCTATTCCTCTCTTATACAGCTATCATAATGTCTTTTACAGTTGCATTTATTTTTTTCCAGAAAAAACTTTATGTGAAGCATTACCATGTTTGGTTGATTCTATCATAAGCGGGAACATTATAGCAGCACTCGGTATTTGACCTGGAAAATGGTTCCTATGTCTATGTCCCTCATTATTCAGCATGAACATTTAAGAGAAATGCAGGCCTCTCTTTGGAGCACACTAGAACATTCAATCGCCTCTCATTCAAGATCTGCTTCCATCAGTCTCTGGGTAGAAATGAGGATTCAGAAGGCTTTGCTGATGCAGGAACCTCAAAGGATTTGGCTTTTTACACTTATTTATTGCTCATGCACACTTATCCCTATTCATATACAGTGTGTGAATGTGTGTTAGAGAGAGAAAGTTGTCATGTGGTGTCTTAGACTGGTTTGATCCTCCTCCGTGTTCGCAGATAAAAGTCTATGAGTCACTGACTGGGATCTTTTAATGATCTCACCCGCTCCACCTATTTCCACCGCCCTGTCTTTTCTATCAATAATAGCGAGTGCTCTCTGACTGAATCTTCATGTTCTTACCATACTAAGCTACTGAAAATTGACAACATTAGTTCCCAAAGACAGCTGGCAGCTGCAGAGCCCAAATGGGACTCACGCAGACACACACACATACACAAAAACCTGGAATCTTTCACTGTGACACACAACAATATAACTCATAGGTGACATGTTTATAGTGTTTATCCATCAAACATCCTGTGCTGCCCTTTTAGTTAATTCCCTGTGACTTCTTGCACTTCATCCATTAGCTCCCATC
>BRZM01002465.1:0-13019 GCA_033238685.1 Lates japonicus | reverse complement strand
GGGGGGGGGGGGGGGGGTTGGGGGGTGTTGCCAGTTGTGTGTGGCAAAGCTCAGCCAATAGCATTTAGAGTTGGTGTTGGAGGTTATGTAGTCAGAGGAGAAGTGATACTGGGTGCATTTTTGTGACTTTAAAGGGGCTGGACTTCCGGCACCCCGTCATGCACCCTCCCCTCTCCCTTTGTGGCTTCTTCCCGGTCCAGCTCCAGTCAGTCACATGCACTTCACTCAGAGAGAGAGAGAGAGAGAGAGAGAGAGAGAGAGAAAGCTCCCTGACCACTTTCCACACAGACAGTTCAGTTCACATGCAGGCAGTTGAGAATGTCTGGCAGCGAATCACTGTCAAATCTTTTATGGCTGTGTGTGTGCGCGCATGTGTGTGTGTGTTTATATTCTCTCTAATGTCTGAACGGCTGCCAGAGCAGCTCAAGCGACAGTGGGATATCTATCTGCAGGGCTGAATGTTACATGTGACTGGGGTATATTTTAACTGGGTTATGTAAGTGCTCCAGCCTGCGCTCTCCACGCACAGATGAGGAGGGCTACGCATGATGCAGAGGACTGTGAGCTCACCACAAGCATTGCCTTCGCAGCACATTGAACAGTTCCTTCACTGGGCTGGAAATCGGGCCAATACGCACCTCACAGAAACTGGCTTTTTCAGTATTTGGTCTCCACTTCAAAAACTCCTTTTAAGATAGACTGTACTCTCCCGTGATTCATAGTCGTTAGAGCTTATCTTTGCTGTCAGCAAATGTGTTCATATTGATTTCAGATGATGTAACATTTTGACTCAGTAGCAGCAGTGTAATATAATCTTATTGTGAAAGTTCGGGTTACATAAGAGGATTTATGAGAGATAAAAAAAGCAGGAGTCAAAAAGTGAACTTGACACAAGCACCAACAGCTCTACTCACACTTCTCTGTCACTGTTAAACAGAGCTTCGTCTGTGGATTGTGATCACATGGCGTGAAATAAGTTGATAATTGGATAGTCAGTACATGTAGACGTGATGCAGACACTTCTTGATAGGTTGAGTCTTTACTTGAGTCTCCCTGTGGAGAGCTGATGAGATGGCTGACAACAGGCTAGCCGCCAAATCTATGTCCAATGTAGAGCTACCCACGCTCCCTCTGCTAGCACTTTTATGGGATCATTATGTGGGCGTCTTAGTGCGAGATCCTATCTACAAGTGGTGTGATTATGGGCTGATAATTTCTTAGTAGGCAGCTGTCCAACCTCACTCAGAGAGGAGCTGATGATCATCGTCAGTTCATAGCTAGTTTTGACCTGATACTTCATCACAGGCCACAGCATCACAGACGTGTCCTTCTAAAGGTTTGAGGGGTTTTTAACGAACAATTACTGTAGACCTCAAATGCACATGGTAACCTATTCCTACTATTCCTCTATTCTATCCATATCTATATCTATTCCATCTATGTTGCAGATTACTTCACTTTATCTGATTCATGAACAAGGTCTGGCACCTCAGTTATCGGCAGTTTTAGCTTGAAAAGTGAGAAAAAGTTAAATATTTTAAAGATCCAAAAATCATTACGTGATCTATTGTTTTTATTGTATTCACTGCATTTTTTTGTTCAGCCCCTGGGTTCTAGGCTTATGCTGAAGAAATACTCTTCAGTCCTCCTCAGTGTATGGCAATGGGAATGGCAAACACATATTATCTGATTTCCAGGGGAGCTGTGCAATAGGCATGGCTGTAAGTAAGCTCTGGACTTTCTATCAGTGCTGCAATGATCTGTTGAGTTTCTTGATCAATCGTTTAATCATTGAAACCCCAGAGCGCAGCACAAACTGGCCCTAACCAGAGTTTCCTAAAGCCTGAGGTGAAGTCATTAAATCTCTTTTGTTTTGTCCAACAAAAACCCAAAGAGGTTCTGTCTTGCAGTAACGATCAAATGTTTTGCTTGGAAAATGACTAAAACTGCTATAAATCAGCTAATTGTTTAACTATTTTGCAGCTCTATTTGCTATTTAATACAATTGAAATTGCAAGACATTTGAAAAGGAGCAAATTGAAGAATGTCTTAAGGTCAGCCTGTTGTGCTTTTAACTGAACTTTAACCAAGATTAAATTTAATTACATGTTTTAAGATATGTAGCTGGGCACGTACATTTAATTGCTATTTTGGTTCCAACAAGTCACTCTGCACAATGCTAGCTTTATAGATTCATTCACAATAAAATTACCATCTAGACATAGTATTCTTTTTTCCACCAGCAAAGCCAGTAACGTTTAGAGTTATCATGAATGTCATTAATAATGTTTGTTGTGTGAGCGGACGTGGGCCACGGTGCCCTTATCCAGGAGGCAGAATGTCAGAGTGTAGTTTCACCTTGGTATGCCTCATAGGCACACCTCGCTGCTGTAGCAGAGCTGCACAGATCCATTAGTCATCCATTCAGAGTTACTTTACAGTGCGGTTAAAGAGTCAGACCTCAGAAATTTCCATCCAGAGCAGATCTTTAATAACGGGGGTTGTTTGTGGCTAACACGTGTCCTTGGCCCTGCCACAGGTGTGAGGTTTCTGCTTTCCTCACCAGTAAGAACAGAAAAGCTTCAACGTGGGCTTTATGTTTTTTTTTTTGTTTTTTTTTTTATTATGCTGCTGCTGCAATCACTACACTTGCGTAACATTGTGAGGCCCACATTAGGACTACAGCTCTTTTGTTTGGATGTCATCCCAACCTTTTAAAGTGGAAAAAAAGTACCTGGCATCTCTCCAGCCTTCCTCTGAGGAGCAGCAGTGCTGAGATTTCAACAAGGGCCGCGGAGAGGAGTTTGCTTCTCCTCCATCACCTTCTATGAAACAGAAGCATCAAGATGGCACTTAAAGTCATGACTGTACCCTGTACTTAGCTACAAGACACCTACTGGACCTGCTCTTACACATGAGCTGAAATGATGCTGTCATGCATAATGGCTTTACTGTAAATGTACAGTATGTTGCTGACATTTCAGAGCCATTACACATGCACGGCATCATTTCAGCTCATGTGTAAGAGCAGGTCCAGTAGGTGTCTTGTAGCTAAGTACAGGGTACAGTCATGACTTTAAGTGCCATCTTGATGCTTCTGTTTCATAGAAGGTGATGGAGGAGAAGCAAACTCCTCTCCGCGGCCCTTGTTGAAATCTCAGCACTGCTGCTCCTCAGAGGAAGGCTGGAGAGATGCCAGGTACTTTTTTTCCACTTTAAAAGGTTGGGATGACATCCAAACAAAAGAGCTGTAGTCCTAATGTGGGCCTCACAATGTTACGCAAGTGTAGTGATTGCAGCAGCAGCATAATAAAAAAAAAAACAAAAAAAAAAACATAAAGCCCACGTTGAAGCTTTTCTGTTCTTACTGGTGAGGAAAGCAGAAACCTCACACCTGTGGCAGGGCCAAGGACACGTGTTAGCCACAAACAACCCCCGTTATTAAAGATCTGCTCTGGATGGAAATTTCTGAGGTCTGACTCTTTAACCGCACTGTAAAGTAACTCTGAATGGATGACTAATGGATCTGTGCAGCTCTGCTACAGCAGCGAGGTGTGCCTATGAGGCATACCAAGGTGAAACTACACTCTGACATTCTGCCTCCTGGATAAGGGCACCGTGGCCCACGTCCGCTCACACAACAAACATTATTAATGACATTCATGATAACTCTAAACGTTACTGGCTTTGCTGGTGGAAAAAAGAATACTATGTCTAGATGGTAATTTTATTGTGAATGAATCTATAAAGCTAGCATTGTGCAGAGTGACTTGTTGGAACCAAAATAGCAATTAAATGTACGTGCCCAGCTACATATCTTAAAACATGTAATTAAATTTAATCTTGGTTAAAGTTCAGTTAAAAGCACAACAGGCTGACCTTAAGACATTCTTCAATTTGCTCCTTTTCAAATGTCTTGCAATTTCAATTGTATTAAATAGCAAATAGAGCTGCAAAATAGTTAAACAATTAGCTGATTTATAGCAGTTTTAGTCATTTTCCAAGCAAAACATTTGATCGTTACTGCAAGACAGAACCTCTTTGGGTTTTTGTTGGACAAAACAAAAGAGATTTAATGACTTCACCTCAGGCTTTAGGAAACTCTGGTTAGGGCCAGTTTGTGCTGCGCTCTGGGGTTTCAATGATTAAACGATTGATCAAGAAACTCAACAGATCATTGCAGCACTGATAGAAAGTCCAGAGCTTACTTACAGCCATGCCTATTGCACAGCTCCCCTGGAAATCAGATAATATGTGTTTGCCATTCCCATTGCCATACACTGAGGAGGACTGAAGAGTATTTCTTCAGCATAAGCCTAGAACCCAGGGGCTGAACAAAAAAATGCAGTGAATACAATAAAAACAATAGATCACGTAATGATTTTTGGATCTTTAAAATATTTAACTTTTTCTCACTTTTCAAGCTAAAACTGCCGATAACTGAGGTGCCAGACCTTGTTCATGAATCAGATAAAGTGAAGTAATCTGCAACATAGATGGAATAGATATAGATATGGATAGAATAGAGGAATAGTAGGAATAGGTTACCATGTGCATTTGAGGTCTACAGTAATTGTTCGTTAAAAACCCCTCAAACCTTTAGAAGGACACGTCTGTGATGCTGTGGCCTGTGATGAAGTATCAGGTCAAAACTAGCTATGAACTGACGATGATCATCAGCTCCTCTCTGAGTGAGGTTGGACAGCTGCCTACTAAGAAATTATCAGCCCATAATCACACCACTTGTAGATAGGATCTCGCACTAAGACGCCCACATAATGATCCCATAAAAGTGCTAGCAGAGGGAGCGTGGGTAGCTCTACATTGGACATAGATTTGGCGGCTAGCCTGTTGTCAGCCATCTCATCAGCTCTCCACAGGGAGACTCAAGTAAAGACTCAACCTATCAAGAAGTGTCTGCATCACGTCTACATGTACTGACTATCCAATTATCAACTTATTTCACGCCATGTGATCACAATCCACAGACGAAGCTCTGTTTAACAGTGACAGAGAAGTGTGAGTAGAGCTGTTGGTGCTTGTGTCAAGTTCACTTTTTTGACTCCTGCTTTTTTTATCTCTCATAAATCCTCTTATGTAACCCGAACTTTCACAATAAGATTATATTACACTGCTGCTACTGAGTCAAAATGTTACATCATCTGAAATCAATATGAACACATTTGCTGACAGCAAAGATAAGCTCTAACGACTATGAATCACGGGAGAGTACAGTCTATCTTAAAAGGAGTTTTTGAAGTGGAGACCAAATACTGAAAAAGCCAGTTTCTGTGAGGTGCGTATTGGCCCGATTTCCAGCCCAGTGAAGGAACTGTTCAATGTGCTGCGAAGGCAATGCTTGTGGTGAGCTCACAGTCCTCTGCATCATGCGTAGCCCTCCTCATCTGTGCGTGGAGAGCGCAGGCTGGAGCACTTACATAACCCAGTTAAAATATACCCCAGTCACATGTAACATTCAGCCCTGCAGATAGATATCCCACTGTCGCTTGAGCTGCTCTGGCAGCCGTTCAGACATTAGAGAGAATATAAACACACACACACATGCGCGCACACACACAGCCATAAAAGATTTGACAGTGATTCGCTGCCAGACATTCTCAACTGCCTGCATGTGAACTGAACTGTCTGTGTGGAAAGTGGTCAGGGAGCTTTCTCTCTCTCTCTCTCTCTCTCTCTCTCTCTCTCTGAGTGAAGTGCATGTGACTGACTGGAGCTGGACCGGGAAGAAGCCACAAAGGGAGAGGGGAGGGTGCATGACGGGGTGCCGGAAGTCCAGCCCCTTTAAAGTCACAAAAATGCACCCAGTATCACTTCTCCTCTGACTACATAACCTCCAACACCAACTCTAAATGCTATTGGCTGAGCTTTGCCACACACAACTGGCAACACCCCCCAAAAACTCTGCTGCATGCCCACACTACGTGCAGTCACATTTCTGGTGTGTGGGTGGGGTTAACTCGGCGGAACTAACATTTACTGTAACAGGATGACATATCTGGAGGAGTGAGCTACAACAGTGAGAAGTGGAAGATGTGTTTTCTAACCAGGATTAACAAGAGTTACAGGGTCCAGACTCAGTGAAGCTTTGCCCAAATAATGCAAGAAACACACTTGTTTAGAGAGAAAGATTCAGTCTGTGTTTTTTTTTTGTTTTTTTTTTTGTTTGTTATTGTAGTGTGGAACATCTGTTGAGATCATTATGAAACAAGATCAGTTGGAGTGTTTTCTGTGCTGAAAACTGAGTGTGTGATCTAAGCTACAAAGCCCTGTTTCAAATAGACTGATGAATGCAGCAAGGTTTGAATCCTTTGCAGAGGCAGACACGCTCAATTTATTTCAAAACACAAGAGGTGACTTGAAGCAGCTGGTCCAAGACCTCTGCAAACTTCACAGGAAAAGTTATGTAATCGTGTTGTTTTGCGAAGCTATGAATCTGCTGCAAGGCCTGAATATTCTGCACCGACATCAACAGTGTCCGGCTGGCCACCGTGTGTCTTTAAGGTCTGTCGTGGCTCACATGTTTGTGTTTACGTTTGTGTTCCCCTGGAGCTGTCATTAACATAGTTATGAACATTCCAGTCAATCCTCTCCTCCCTCCGAGCTCAAACCAAAAACCCGTGCCTGGGTAACACTCTGGCTATTAGTGGTGAACAGTCATAATGTGAATAATGCTGTTGGAAAGCCCACTGATTGGTGTCCCAATTTAGAGACACACTGCTGAGAGTACAGCCTGCACACACACACACACAGAGAGAGAGAGAGACAGACACACACACGTCACTATAGGCCCAGATTTGGGTACAGGACAGCATATGGCCCAAAGCCAGGGTACACCAAGCTGAGTCATATGCACAGCTCATACACAGCAGGGGACAGCTGCTAGTAAGACAAGACACACACAAACACGTTCCCCTGCCAACTGCACCCAAACATTTGCACATATACACCCATATCTACTTGCAGCACACTTACAGGTAAGGACACGTTCCTTTTCTATACAGCAAGCATGCAAAGTCAGGGTCAGCTGAGGCTATCAGCAGGCGCTCCACACTCCAGCAAATGTTTTCAATGGCCAGCTATTGCATTAGACACGTCACCCCTGTCTGAAAATGAGAAACACATTTTGCAGTGTCTAGTACAATAAATTGCGCACACATGCACAAAACCCCCAAAAGGCCTCGGAGGGGGGGCTTCCAAAGTTTCTCGGCCCATAGGGTGAGGTGTGGTACTGATGCGCACCCACGCACACGTGCTGCGTGTTTTTCTTTTCTGCAAGGGAGGGCTAGGACAGATGTTTAGTGTATGCCCTATAATAAAGTGGGTGTGAGTCTCTGATTTGGCTTTTATTTTTTTTATGAATGAGAGTGGGAGACATCCAGTCTCTGTGGGATACAGAATCAGCCAGCCTCTTTGACAAATTGAAAATCACAGTGCCAGTTTGTGCTGTGTGACTCATCTCGGATCCTGACAGGAGAACGCGCAGATAAAAGAGTTCCCCTTTTGTGAGGCGGTCGCAAATTGCTGCTGTTGTTCTTCGTGACAAATTGCAGCGCAACTGAATGGAGCCGGATTATTGTTAATACATAAACGTTCCTGGAGATCACACGGATGATGTGCTGAAACATTCAGAACAATTGGTTTAACAACAACAAAAAAAAACCATTTAAATAGCTGTGAAAATCTGCTACTTATATAAATACAGACACTGTTTTCTCCACATTTCATACTCTGTCTGTACAGTTTAAAGTGCTGCATGCATGTGTCTGAAATATCTCTTTGATCCAAAAAAAAAAAAAAAATGTAGATGTCTGTTTCCTGTGCTTTGAAGTGGATGTGATGTACTCCACAGTGACATGGAAGCCTTGAAGACAAAAAAAGGAAATGAGAGTTTGCTGGGAAGCTGTAGGAAGCTCTCGGTCGTCACAAAGTCTGGGGTCACCGGAGGATCTGGGGCCTGGGGAGCAGAATGATGGGAGACTGGTTATTGGATGTTTAAAAGATTGGAGTGGCTTACAGAACAATTAAAATTCGACATTAGCGGCCCCCGGCGTGCCAGCAGGCGTGTCACCTCCACCGGCTTTATGGGTGCTCTGGTGTCTGTGGTGCACATTCCTCGCAGCAGGATGTGATTAAAGGCACAGCAAGCAAAAGTGCAGACCCCACCATTGGGACACTGGAGCTGCTGGTGCCCTTGGTCCTGCCTGTTCCTCTTCTTTTGACAGCTGCGCATAAAACAAAAGTAGCCACACGCGCTCCTCTATGATCACTTGACCACAAAACGTTCTTCGAATCTAATTACCATGGCACAAGCTCATTATAGAAAGTACAGAAGACGCTCCAAGAAGTCCTTATGCATTTTATGTCAGATAGATTTGCACCCAGTTGTTAAAACAGTCTGGGCAACAGTCTTTGGCCCTGTAAACAACTCACAGGCCCCTTTTTTCCCCTCGCATGTGACCTGCTCGCCCGGCAGTTAGAAGGGAAAGAAAAATGTGTTGTTTTAAATTCTGTTTGTCCTCACTTTCAATCGAGGGAGAGGAGGAGAGGCTGGTCGGTTATGCCTTTTGAGTGGGTGTCTCCAGAGCGCACGTGATGTCAATTTTTATTTTATTTTATTTTTTTTTTGCTGCTGAGAGAGAGAGAGAGAGAGAGGGTTTGTGACTCACTGGCTCCAGGCTCAGGATCCTCGTCTGGCTCTGACAGAGTGCTCCTAATCCCACCCTCTCAGGCAGTCAAACAGAGGTCCTGTGAGTCATGCCTTTACCGTCACTGTGTCCAAAAAAAAAAAACAGCTTGAACACAATCTCAATGTCAATTGCACCCTCCAATTACAGTCAGTGTTGCTTGTAAAAGGATTTAATCATTAAGGTTTAAAGACTGGAGCTTTTAAAGATGAGCAACATGATTAGAATTCGTCTTAGTTTAATACTTAATCACTCACATGAGACGTCTCCTGACTCATATACATAGAAACTCACTATTTCAGTGGCACATTTACTCAGCTACTGTAATTAAGTACAATTTTGAGGTACTTGTATTTTACTTGAGTGTTTTCATTCCATCGTTCCGTGGGTCTTCATACTTCAGCTGCTACATTTCAGAGGGAAATATAGTACTTTTTACTTGACTGTCTGGTTTTTTCCCCAAAGCTGTAGTTATTAGTTACTTTTCAGATCATTTTTTAACCTATGAACATATGATCGGTTTATAAATTAAGATGCATTTACATGGATTAAATTACCCCCCAAAAAAGTATGTAAATTAGGTAACTTTAGCTCTACCTTGACCTTTGTAACATTGCTGCTCACATTATTGTGTCAACAATAATGATCCAATAATATAATAACACTCACATAATTAATACTTTTACTTTTGATACTTAAAGAGTACATTTTGTTGTTTGCTGAGTATTTTTATAGTGTGTATTGTTATTTTAACTTAAGGAAATAGTCTGAATATTTTTTCCACCACTTGAAAAATATAATTTAAACTTAGGAAAATGACTGCTTGGACCAGATGACCAGGCTATCTTTGTTTAAATTTAGTCCGCTCAAGTGGCCTTGGGCAAACTCTTACATGACCCATCCTATCACAGTTGTTGCTGAAAATTGCTGACTGAGCCTTTAACCGGCTGTTCAGCTCACTGACATGCCACAAGTCAGGCATCATCATCCAGATGATATAATGAGGAAGAATGCCTGTAGAATGACCAAAACTAGCCCTGGACTGACTTTTCGCCCAGCTGCTGAAATGAAACCGATCCGCGTGTCCACGTGTTTGTGTCATTTCCATGTCATTTGCATATGTAAACCGGCCTCACCTATCGCTCCGCGGCTGCACCGAGAGGAGACGCCGATTCGTCGGCCGGGGTCGTTTGAGGAGCAAATGGGAGAGCCCGTCCCCCGTAATCCCGCCCTCCCAGACACGTTGCCTTGGGAGAAGCAACACGGGGCCCGATCACTGGCTGTTCTGCCTTCCTCACTCACACACCGCACGTCCAGCACATCAGCTGCTTTCTTCCCCGACAGTCCTGCCGGATTTACCGCTGAACAAAGGAAGCGTACGACCAGCCGCTCCATCCTGGGAAGGTAGGCGCCCCTCATTGATGCAGATCTCACAGACCCTGATAAATATTATCGATCACACGTGCGTGTAAAGATGGTTTGGTTTTTAAAAAAAAAAAAAAAAAATCATCCAGCGGAATTTGACACAGACACGATGGTCTGAAACAGGCAGTTATATGTGTTGAAGGATTGATGGTTTGACTTTACAGTATAGGCGCGACAATGATAATTATAACCGTCTGCGATCTGTCTGCGTTTCCAGTTTTAATTTAATCTTAACAGCGCATGCTGCCAAATTTACTATGACTGATGAGGAAGTCTATTGTGTCTGTTACCCAACTGATTTGAAACCTGCATTTGGGCGGACAGATCCGATGAGAGGACTGTTTTTATTTATTTATTTATTTTCATTTTCCTCTGAGAACAGATAATGAACTTCTGGATGAGAGAATTTCCCCTCACAATTCATATTAATCACAATTTTTTAAAAAAAGTTCGAGTGTTAAGTGGTGGGTATCTCTATTCAGGTGCCCCACCTATACAGGTAGATGGAGACATAAAGGCTAACTGGTACGTTAGTGTGTGTGTGTGTGTGTGTGTGTGTGTGTGTGTGTGTGTTTCAGTCAAAGAAATGTGTGTCATGTAAAAAAAATATATTTGAATTTCCGTAAGGAATACTTAAAGACTGTAGGCCTGTGTGGTGTGTTCAAGGGCCCAGGACAAGTGAGAGTTGGACAAGTGCAGTATGATGTGTATGTTGTTTTATTACAGAATGAAACGAGTGGGAAAACAAGTCATGGCACATACTGAAAGCCACATCATTTCAGATATACTGGATACATGAAATGTAATTTTAACTGGGAAGAGTGAGGACACGTGGTTGCTTTTTTCCTGATATTGAATACACAAGGCACAAATGTGTGACTGATATTATAGGATCTGATTTAGTGTAGAATATGATGTTCCACAACAGCTGAATAAGTTGCGCAGACATTTCAATGCAAAGGCTTGTAATCAGATAAAAGATTCTTTCTGACTTAACTGAATGTGTGTCACTTGATGCTCGTGTGGTGTTAGTATAATTTATAAATAGTCCTTTGTAGTTGGAAAGTAAAAAGCTAGAAAGTACATATCATTTTCTTCAATCTTTGCCTCTGAAGAGCTTAAATCTTGATAACATATAATTCCAAGCTCAGGATATTCTGGGATACAATGGGCATTTCAACACAGCTGGCCACTGCTTAAGCTGTTTCATTTTTTTTTTCAATGAAACTGGTCAACTGTGGCCTCTGTTACACAGAAGCTATATTATAACCAACTATCGGACACATCCAGATATTTTTTATTTTTTTGTCTTCTGTGTTTGTGTTGTGTTGGAGCATGTCAAAAAAAATAAAAAATCAGTAAATCTCCGCTCCACCCTCGTCTGTAACAATAAGATCAGAAGGTAGTCGTCTTGAGACAAAGAACAAGGGAGCTATTAACTCTCCTACCCTCAAATTTCACAGGAAACGTGAGGCATGCCAGGCGTTAACCATTCAAACTCCAAAAATAATCTCTGCGCTCAAAATGCTGTTCTCACTTCCTTTATCTACTTATCATTGAAGGAAACCTGTTGGAGAGATGTAAAGCAATTAAGCATCCGTGAAGAGCCCACAAGTCAGAGGAGTTTTTATTCACGAGGCCGTATTCGTGTTGTGAACAGACAATGTCAGTCCCTCATTTTGTAAAAACCCTTGTTTTTTCCCTTCCACAAGTGTCACTCGCGTTGATGGGAGGTCTGCAGTCTGAGGCAGTGGTCGCCATGGTGGCAGACCCCTGCCCCTTCTGAATAAACAACCTAACAGTGTTTATGAATGAGTGCGGTGGTAGCAGCTGGCAGCGGCCGACAGATAAAATGTCCTGTTCATTTGTGACGTCATGATGTTGGAGATTTACAGTGACAATAAAAGATCTGAGTCCTCGAGCGTGTGAGGGCTGCATGGAGTTGTTGTGGACACTGGGATGGTTTGATGTTTGCTTTTGATGGTGGCTAGTTCGTGTTTACAGGCTCAGGTGTTGCATCTGCAAAACAAACAGGTCATTGTGGTCTCAACAACTGCGCTCTCACTGCCACCATCTGCTCAGAGCTCTCTGCTGTGTCTCTGCCTTTATTCATGTGTGCTTGGTTGGAGGTGCAGTGTTTTTTTTTAATCCAGATAAACCTGTGCTATTTCAATAATTCAAGTAGATTTCATTTTGGCTGCTGCATATATTGAAGCTTGTACAAGGGTTGAATTTGTTACTTTTGTTGTCGTACTGTAGTAACAATGACTTTCTCTCTGTCAGGTCAGTGATGGTCAGTGCTAGTTAGAGCCTGCAGCCGAGGATGTCTGCTACAGATTCGGACAACTCCATTGACTGGCTGGCTAGTGACAATGAGGACAATGAGAGCGAACGGGAGTCTGACTGTGCCAGAAGGCACAGCCAGACAGAGGCTCCTCCGTCCCCCAGTGGCCCGCCACACCTGGGCCCCTCTGACAGCAGCTGCTGCCGGAGCAACGAGGTGAAGGAGGGCGACGGTAACTGGAGCGAGGTCAGGGAGGCCTCTGGCCGGGGATCTCCCCCCGACCGCACAGAGACATATGACGGCACCATTGGACTGTGTAAAACACAACAAGGAGAAAAAACGAATGGCAAAAGCACTCAGCAAGCACTGAAGAGACATCACAGCCACACGGAGGAGGGGCGCAAGGAACGGCAGCTCATTTCCAACGTGTCAGAGAAAGACCGAATTTTCAGCAGTAAGGTGAGCACCTCTGTGACTCATGTCCGTTTCACACAGGGGGCAGTTTACAGTGTCAGCAAAACTGAAGCATGCCCTGTCACCTAGATTGACTCCCCTGCTGGTTTTACAGACTGCCTCTCACATGACATTTTCAGTTAAGATGACCC
>BRZM01002464.1:33414-65386 GCA_033238685.1 Lates japonicus | reverse complement strand
CATGCTGCAAGTTATCAGATCACCTCTGTAAAGATCAGTTACAGTGAATTTAACTGTTCACCAAGCTCAGTAAAAGCTGACATGTATGCAATGCACAAAAGGTCTCACAGAGGAGAAAATAAAACACATTCAACGTGAATAATGATCATGCAGATAAGTTCAAAGGAAGCCAATCCATCCTCTGTGAGTGAACCAATGCACTGCACACACGTTCAGAGAGCTGCCACCCAGAGACGTTTGAGGGAACGAGAGCGAATGTATTACGAAGGGGAGTCTTGTCGTTCTCCAGCTCATGAGGTCCAGGAGCGACAAAATCAGCTTTTTTATATCGTTTTTTTACCAAGTTGTCTGCAAACAAGACAGTAATTATCAGTCAGTTAACTGAAGAGAGCACATCTGTCAAGAAGTTCACACCTTCAGTTTAATTCATGGTGACTTACAGGAATTTTAAGGTCTTCTTTAATTACATTAACAAAACTTTAAATTGCAAATGTTTTGGCTTTTCACAGGGTCACAGTCCAGCATCACAGAGGTCCCTTTTCTACATTTTCAAACTAAAATCTGCAGCTTTATCAGAGCAAACCAGACCAGAGAGCTGAGGTTTACTGATAAACTCAAGTAAACTATTTGGTGCTCTGAAAGAAATCCAATCATGTTCAAAAATTTTCCAGAACCTTTTTATATTGTTATGAAATCCACAAAGCTTTCAAGGATTTTCAGGACTGATCTTTTGTCCTTACCCGCTTCTTCGATGTTTGTGCATTTCTGGTACATCGAGGTGCGAAGTGTGGGTGTGCGGACGTTCAGCATGCGAATCTTATCCACACGGGCGTCAAACACCCTCAGCGTGTGCTCCTTCTCCTCGTCGTCATGACAGAGGATCTTACTGTCGATGAAGGAGGCGAACATCTGCGTCTCCAAGAAACGCGACAGGAAGGGCAGGTAGGGCTCCGGCTGGTCTGACAGGAAGGAGGCCTGCACACGCAAATTTAACGGGTGGAATTCAGTGGAGGAATAAAACCCTTCACTACACAACGTTATTAACAAACTATCTACGGCACTTTACCTTGTCAAAGTTCTGCATCTGGTCTCGATTGGTGAACCAGGACTCTTTGTCCTGGCTCGGCTGGATGACAAACACCTCGTAGTCTGCGAACATCTGCGTGAACCGGTTGGCGAAGACCTCGCGCACCTGGATGTTGAGCTGGTGCATCTTTAGCTCCTCCTCGTCACACTGAGTCCGCCCGTCCTTATTGCTGCTGGCGTCCTCTCTCGCCTCCAGCTGAGCGTTCATTAACGCACAAAGATGAGATGGAAAAGCGTGTGAGAAAGAAGTGAGATGAAGAAAGAGGAGTTTATTTCTCATGTTATCGCAGGCTGCCGGGGAAGCAGCGGGGGTTATGGGAAAGGAAGTCAAGGACGTCTGTTTTGATTTATGGCCTGAAGCAAACTGAAGCAGCTCTTTTTTTAGCATGTCAGTGGGTCAGCTGTGTGTTCACATAACTGAAACACAACATCACAATGACATGAACCATGAGTCTGTTTCATCACTTGAATCAAACTCTGCTAAGATAAGAATAATTAGAAGTGTGGACTGACCTCTTAACTGGAAAACTACACAGACGATTAGCTAATCCACTCATGGAAAACTAACGCTGGCGCTGGTGCATAAGCAGATTAGCCTGCACATACAGAGACTTTCTCTAATTAGCAGCCAATTCATCCATCTATCAGCCTGTAGAGCGAGTGTTTCATCATACCACGGACACTCACGCCAAATGGAGATGAGACCGTACAGATGCCAACTACATCTGTTGATGTCAGTGTTAATAAAGGCTGTCTGTCATCTAGGCTGCGAGATATCGATCGAGAGCATTGTAAAGGCAGGTGGAGTTGAGGTTTTGAACTGATGAAGAAGCAAAACAACTTCTAGACTTGACACTGATCTGAGGACAGCTACAGAGGAATCTCTTCAATATGTTTATTATGATTAGAAATATGTCCGTATCCACATGAACTCCTTAATTTAATAATATAACAACATGACGCATTTGTTTTCCATTTTAAAACACATGTTCAGTGTGTGGCAGGAGGGCGCCCCCCTTTGTTTTCTGTCCTGTACTGCAGTAATCATAATAAAACCATAACAATGCAATAAACTGCTGCATTTTTTCAGTTCATCATCACATCCCATGTCCCATCTTCAGTCCTCTACATCAGTTAAAATCTAAACATATATGAGATGATATACTGTATATGTAGAAAGATATCTGTGTGTATTTAAAGTGCAGTGTTTTTATATTAACGTGCCAATTGAGGCTTTCTTATTACATCATTGTTATACTGCACTTTTACTATAAATGGCAACTATTTCATTTTTGTTTCTACTCAAACCTGGAGACAATATCTGGACCGATATGTGACAGAGGATCATTTGTGCGGCCCATTTTTAATTTTCAAGATGACATCATTTCTCACCTTCTCCAGGCTGACACCTGTCCTCTTGACCAGCGCCTGCAGTCTGGCGATGGTTTCGTTCTCTCTCAGCAGGTAGGAGTTGAGAGGCGAGGCCAGGTTGCCGTTGCGCTTGTCGGAGACCACGTCGACAGATCGGAAGCGGTACTTGGCCTGGGTGTCGCTGGAGTGAATATTTCCCTCTGGAGACACGCCGAAGGACATGAGCACCTCCGAGATCTCCTGGATGAACTCCAGCTTGTTGGGAAACTGGGGCAGCTCCTCTGGCAGTTCGATGAAGTGGTTATCGATGTCCACAAAACACAAGTTAGCCTGGAGGGCGACAAGGGACGAGATGATTAAGTATAACAAAGGAATAATGGAATAATAAAAGGAACAATAAACAGTAACATTATCACAACGCCTCAAGATTCACCTGACATGTCTGACAACACATTGTACTTTATACACGTCTGCCTGTGTATAAAATGGGAAGTGAAGTTTCTAATGTGCTAACTGATGACTGACAAATCAAACTGGCACGCCATGCTGAGAGGAGTCACTGACCCTGAAACACCCCTGTGGAGGAAGGTTAAATATAAAAAGGCATATTAGGAGCAGCTAGATACTAGATGAAAAAATAAAAAAATATAGTAACTAAAGTTCAAACTCAGTGCAGGTGTGTTTGTACCTCCTGTGGCAGCTCTAGTTTGGTTCGGTCATCCTGTCCGTTGGAGTGGAGGCCCATGAGATACGGCACGGGAGCGTCCAGGAAGTGGAGGAGGGAGGCGGGCAGAATGGGAACGTACACATGCTGCCACTGGAAGGGGAACATTAAGGCTGTGATGCTCTCCGCCACCGTCATCAGCCTCTGGTAATCTGTTTCACACACACACAGTGGTATAAACAGTACAGTGCAGATTTCAGGGTTCATTTCCTGACTTGATTATTACTTTAAAACCCTGGTGATTGTAGTGAGTGATCACATGTGTTCATTTTTTCCTGATCAGCAGTTTCAAAATCACTGCACACAAATGCCTGTTCACTGACGTGATGAGTGATGTTTTCATTTACTGGACGCAGATAGAGGACTTTCAGGAAACTGTAAATCCAAACTGAGAGCAGCAGAAATCAACACCTAAGTGCATTGTTGAGACAAATTCAAACAAAAACATGTTGCACAACTCTTTTACCATAAAGTCCTGGGTTGTTTATTCCTCCCAAAACACTTTGGCTAGTAAACAGCATGTGACAGAGGAGTTGAGCAACAGGACGGTCTGTTATTGCAACGGGATTTTCCTCACACGTCTTCTGATGTATGATTTTACTCAGCTGACAGAAATCACCTGCTGCTGGATCACTGAACAATACGACTGAAAGTTTCTCTAGTAGTTTTCTGCCCCGTGTGTTTCAGGATTCAGGCTGGTTATCTTTGTTATTCTATAAATGTAGGAGTGGAGTTGGATCAATGACCAACCAGAAAGGAATTATCTGTGATGACACATAAGCTGTGACCAAATTTAAGGAGTGGATCCTGTGAACATTTGGTGTAACAGGATGACATGACCTGCGCCTTATCAGAGACTACAAATGCAGCCAAGAGTTGGGTTGAAAAATGCCTGAATTTGCTCAATAACTCTGGTGTTTAACTGTCACAACTAACACTGTAAACTCTGAACCTGCGGCCTGTTTACCACTGGTATTTTGAGGACCGTGTAGTGGTGATAAACTTCCACATTCTTTAAATTTCTGCCTGCCTGAGCACACTCGGCCATCTGATCTGAGCAGGAAGTGGTCTGAAGGACCTCTGAGGATCCAGACTCTGAGCTGTGACACAGCCACAGTCAGCTGATCCTCTGCCGGACGTTAAATTCCTTCTTCGTGACTCCACGCAGCAACACTCCTTCATGTTCAGGGTTTGCATCTGCATTCCTGCTCTATCCTGTCGACACCTACTGTACATTCAGCAGCCGCTCTGCCTCTCCTCTTACGGTGCCAAAACAAATACCATTCCTTCATTTGGTCATATGCTGCTCCATGAGGAGACACTCTCACCCCAGCCTGGGCCCCCCCTCATCCCCGCTCTTAGCAGGCTTCCTCTCCCAGGACGGGGACAAGAATACTAACGTCACCCCGTCTGCTCTTAAACTAGGTCACCAAAACAAGAAACTACTTTACCTCGAGTCACAGAGTCAAGTGCTGCTGCGTGTCTACACACAGACACATACCATGAACATTTCTGGTTGCAGCTTGGACTCGAAGTGATGCTCGAACGACTCGGTTTGCAAACTAAGTGTGCAACCGTTTGCAGTACATCAGGCTAAAAATACACTGAACACACAGAAGTGAAACTGCTACAGAGCTCACATCTCAGCACTTTTCTGCTAAAACAACTTTGTTTGACAAAATGTGGCCTTTGCTCGTTTTAAACAGCCTCAGTTTCTGCCATGGCAGTAATCAATTAGTAGCCTCTGCTTATTGATTTTGACCAGTTGATATTTTTCTTTGGTCAGAAGTGAATGGAAAAGCTACAGAGTGATGTATTTGTGTTCCCTGCAGATGTGTATTCTGACTTGTCTTGCTGTTTTTACGTACAAAGAACAGCTGAAACCAGGGCTGCTAGATTATTTTAATTACTGATGATTATTTCCTCAATTAATCCAAGATTTGTTTGGTCTTTGAAATGTTAGAAAATCAAGATTAACATCCCACAGAGTTCTGATTTTACTGAGTAAAATGCTCTGAAACATAAATCAGAAGCTGGAACCAGAGAACGTTTGGCATTAATGAATGATTAAACAGTAAATACATTTATCAAAATAGTTGTTGATAAATTGACTGAACTCAAGTGTTTCAGCTCTAGGGTAAACTACATCATTTAGTTATCTGATGCAGCTCAGCAGGAAAAGAAAATGCACTCTGAAGGCTGAATTACTAAATTAAGAAAGTACAGTGTGATCGTCTGAGCGTGGCTGAAAGATGAGCACACAGTGCTGACAGAGGCCCAGCTTCAAATCTGTGCTTTTAAGATTAATTTCAGATGAAGTCTGAACCTCTGAGGCTGAAATGTGCATCGTGTAACTGCAGCATCCTTCACACATCGCTCTCCCTCTCCTCTGATCTGTCCTGTCACTCTCAAACACACAAACCACACAAAGACAGAAAATGGCTGTGAAATAATAATAATTATAATAATAATACCAAATAATGGCTTAATTGCAGCATGTCACAGTCAGTGAGTGACACACGCTGAGCTTCCTGTTCGTGACAGACAGGAGAAGCATTTCAACATCTCTTCTTTACGGCTTCATGGAGGAGCTGCAGGCCGGCGTCTTTTTCTCTTCTCTTCTTTAAAATTTTTATAAATCAGTTATGAATTACAGATCTATTTTTAGCACATAACACACACAGTTGTCTCCTTATTTGCAGAGCATCCCTCTCCCCAGTGTGTGTTCGAGAGTCATCTCCTAACAATCCCTCATTTCTTCTCAGTGGAGGATTGCCAGGGCTTAACTCCACACAACATCCTTCACACGTTCTGCAGTGATGAGCCTCATGGGGAAAAGGAGGAGGAGGAGGGGGTATGATGTCACTTCCAACCAATAATAATCATCCTGCATCACAGCTATCCTCCCTGTCTCCAGGTTGCCTAGCAACACCACAGCTTTCCCCCTTAAGAGCTGCCCCCCCACTCCCTTCCTCCGGCCCCTGGTGTTTTGTAAACCATTTGCCTTCTCTCGCCGTTGTAATGGATCCGATCACCAAACCAGACGTCGCACCGGTAAAAGACACATTTACCTCCTCTGTTCAGCAAAGGACCGTGTGAATGAACAGTTACTACTAATTCATAAACACTGACAGGGTTCAAACTCTCTGTGTTTCTTCTTTTAAATCAAAAGTGTTTTGTTTAAAGAACGAAAAACCCCCGAATGTGCACACAAGACAAACCTGCACGAGTCGTACATGTGAGTCCTTGACAGTGATGGGTGAGGGGGACTAACATTTACACAGGCCACTACTCACACTGCATCACTTCAGTGGAAACACTCAACAGGTTATGTAATATCTTGGATAATAGTTCTGCCATGCATATCAAACGTGTGTGTCGTCGCCTCGGGCTGTGGTTTCTCTTCCTATACAACATCCATCCAGACATTTTAAAGTCTAACATTTCTGAAGCTGGGCTGTAGAGCGACCAGAAAAATAAAAGATCACCACGAGCTACAGGAACAGTTTGTGAATTAGCCTCTGTCAGAACTGTCTGTCAGATGGTCCGAACCTCCTACTCCCTCACTTCTCTGACGTCTGATTCGGGGGGTCTGACTATTTCTGTAACTGTCTGAAGAGTGGAGCCAGGGACTGAACTCCTCAGAATAATAAAAAGTATCTGCAACATAACTTTTTTGTGTGTAGTAATCAAAGCTTTTCTTCTATCTGTAAAGAGAAGAAAGCCTTAAAGCTACGTCCCCTGACAATATCTAGTCTCATGTCGTGACACTGATCTGTCTCTTGACACTGCCTCTGCTAACAAGGTCACATGACCTCACCTTTAACAGCTGTTAATGATAATGCTTGTTTTTTTCATTCTCTCCCTCCTCTACCTGTACAGCTGTTTAAAAACCTGTGTAGTGTTGCTGAGTTGTGTCTCCGCTTCACAGGATTTCAGTTTCAGGCTGTTTGTTTTTAAAAAGCTTGTAATGTGAGAGAGAGGTGTAGGTGTTTGTAATCAATGCCTCCTAATGGGACTGAATGTTAAAGGTTAAATGAAAACATTGAGTGTAACAGTAGCTGAGTGGATACTTACGCTGTGAGTAGAGCAGAATCTGCATCTCGAGCAGGGCGCAGGTGAACAGCTGGAGAACGTTCTCCACGCCCAGCAGATTAAACATTTCACCGATGGCAAAGTCAAAGAGAGGCAGCTCAGACGTGCTCGGCCTCTGGCACACCACGGGCCCGTAGACGCCCGAGAACTTGAGGGAACGCCCGGACGGTGGCAGCGGCACCTCGTAGAGGATGTTGAAGATGTAGCTCTCCAGCGGCAGGGGTGGGGGCTGAGGGGAAGTGACAGCCTGGTGAAGCTGCTGCAGCACCTTCCTGCAAGCCTGAGCGAACGCCATGGGTGTTATCAGGCAGATGCACTTCGACACGTACAGCGTGTCGCGGCTGATGTCGTACGAGTTGAAGCGCTGCAGACGGGAGATGGCGGGCGCGGCGTGGAGCATGGGACGAGGCTGGGAGTGTTGGTGTCGCTGGTCCTCGGGTCCTTGCGGCGAGGTGGGAGTGTGCAAGATGTCGTACTGCTCTGCGTTGTGCATGTGGTACAGAGTCTGCATGGCGCTGCAGATCTGCTTACTGGTCACCTCCTCGAAGAAGGTGAGGGCGAAGCCGTAGGTCCGAGAGCCGTCCTCTCTGGTGATGATAAAGGAGTGGAACTGAGGCTCCCGGGAGTCGACCTGCGTCCTGAACGCCAGACCCTTCGGCATGCAGAGCTGTGAGAGGACAGGCAGAGAGAAGATGGAGAGGGACAAAAGACTAAATCAGAACCTAACACATTATGTCTGTCATCATCAAACTGTAACGGGTGAAATTTATTTTGGGCTGTGGCTATTTTACACAATTTTGATGTCTAAATTAAAGGACATTTGGACAATATGTTTATTTATTTTCTCTCTTAGAGTTTGACAACAACATCAACACCACTCTCACCTCTGTGCAGTAAGTTCAGAGCTGGAGTCGAAAGGCGATTAGCCTTAGCTTAGCATAAAGACTGGAAACAGGGGGAAACAGCTAGCCTGCCTCTGTACAAAGATCAAAATGACGCCTACCAGCATCTCCAAAGCTCACCACTATGACTTATCTTGTTGGTTTAACAACTGATTTCTTTATATAAACAGTTAAAATGACAGTTTATGGTAGAGCTGTGCGATGTGACAAAAATCTCATATCATGATAACGATATATATCGTTCTGCTCAGACGTGTCAGAGTCGTGCTAAATGTTAATGTACGAATCAAGTCACGTGACCAAACAGAGTGAGTGACTCAGTGGAGGTAAAACCAAAGTTTTCCATAATATATGTTGATATGTAAAAAGAGATAACTCTGTTATTTTTGAGCCTGGTTCATGTTTTTGGTTGTAAATAATTGATGGGGACAAAAATCTTTGTTAATGGTGCAGTATTGATCAGGAACATTGAACCCAGACACTGAACAGCTGCTGCATCAACACATGAACTCTGATTTTTCGACACCACGATATAAACAATAGAGCATATATGAAATGATAGAGGTTTTTATTTCGTCAGCCGATATATAGCATAATATTTTGTCCCCAAAATGTTTGAAGCAATCCAACAAAATAAGTTACTGATATTTTTCTTTCATGCATGTTAGTGTCGTCTATAAACAGTAGGACGCATTTCAATGCTCTGTGACAATATGACTCTTAAAGGATGAGGCTGTTATTAGTGTGTAGAGATCGTACCATGCCAACTGCATCCTGGTCAAATGGATTCCACTCGACATTGTCTGGATAATGTGCTAGAACTTTGGATTTAAAGGTTCTCCGCAAAGGACTCTGCTCAAAATTCTCACCTGGAAGTCAAACACAGAGAGAGAGAGACAGAGAGAGCAAACACAAAAAAGGAGACAAACAGTTAGTGTGAGTTTCCAGATGTCGGTGGAGGAGCAGAGGAGCAGTTTGATCAGAAGCAGGCTTAAAGAGCCAGGCATAGCTCCAGAGGAAAGAGCAAGTCAGCATGTTTGTCTTGAGAGGAAGATTGTATTGCATCATATAAAGCTGTCATCCACATCCTGCTCCAGAGAGTAAATAAAACAAAATATTCAGGCAGGCAGCATCGAATACTCTGAAATATTTTAACAGAGTAAGAAAAAAAATCAACCCAACTTTATATGGCTCTTTATGCTTCCTGACAGCTTTAATGGCAATACAAAGGAATTCACAAAATAATCAATCATACAACAGACACATTGAGTTGATCTGAACCCAGAGTAAAGCAGAAGTGATGCACACACCAAGGCAGGACTGAAAAGTCATTCAGAGTGTAGGGGGAGAGTAAACATTGACCAAGCAATGCCAGCGCAGGCAGCACTGGATTCGTGTGTGTGTGTGAGAGAGACAGAAGCAGTGATTGTCAAACATCAGCTCGTTGTTTAGCTGCTGCTGAAGGATGTGAAGGAGGAGGGAGGAGGAGGGGGACGAGAGAAACCAGGAGGAGAAAACTAGAAAAAAAATCAAGAGTGCGCAAAACAGAAAAGGACAAGCCCCCACACCTGTGCAGAAAATAACTCAGAGTTTGAAGTAACAAAAGAGGTGGTGGTGGGGGTGAAAAACAAGGTGTGCCAGGTTAAAGGCTGAAGGGTTAAAGCTGAGCTCAGGTTAAGAGGGGGAGGAGTGTGTGTGGTGGGAGGGTTACCTTCGTTTCCCCTCGCCAATTTTCCTCTGGCCCCATCTCTGAATTTAGTAGCCTCTATATACTGGCATAAAGCTACACAACAAATAAAACAAAAATATAATTAAAAGCCTGGTTCTGGATGGGTAGCGCATCACTTCTCACACACACATCCTGACAGGCCTGCTCTCTCAGAACAAGCTGCAGGACGTCATCGTGCCTCTGTCAGGTGGCTATGCTAATTCGAGGCAGCTGCTGTGGCTGTGATATAAGGAGACGTCCGTGTCATAGTTTCTTCTTCTTCTGGAGATCACACAAATCCATACTGCTCTGATATGGATTATTCTCTCAGACTCAAACGTACTGGGAAAGAATCAGCCGGTGTGTCAATAAAACTAAAGAGTTTAACGTCATGCTAGCAGCTCTTTGAAGCGGTACTCAGGCACAGCAGTGCTTAGAGCTAAATGCTAATGTCAGCATGCTAACATGCCCAGAATGCTGCTCATATGCTGCTGTGTAACTGGTATAATGTTTAGTATGTTCAGTGTAAGATGAAAACTCAAATTAAACAACTGAAATCTACAATATTTGACATTAGCCAAAACTTGATGTAGCGTAGGTGACATGTTCCTCCATTACCATGAACCTGGGCACTGCAGTTTATTTTAAGACCCACGTACAGCGTCATGCTGCTGTAAATACTCACCGGGCACACTGAATGTGTATTAATCCGCAGCTTTAAATAGTCCCCAACAAATACTCTCTCTACTCCTTTTTGAAAACTACAGTGCCCAGTTGTTTAAGGAAATGAATGAGCCTTTTTAAAAAACGTACTGTATGTTCTTCAGTAGCAGTGAATGCTAAGTGCTACAGACTTCAACCTGTGGTGGATTGATTTCATATGTGTATCCATCAGTACACAGTCATGAGTTAGATGACAGTGAATGGCTGCTGTTGTACTACAGACTGAGCTGATTTAGATTATCTAACATTTTACATAAAAAAAGATCCTTTATGTGCAGCCATGCTTTTTACCGTCCTCTTCATGCATGACGTCTGCCAAGCACCAATAAAACAGTCCTGCTGGCAGAAACACACATTCATGCAGCATGTCAAAGCCAAATGTGAGCTGTGTGCGACACACATCGTCTATTCTCTAGCTACAAACTAAAGCTGCTCTCAGGCTAATGCAGCCCTGTGAGATGTGAAACCAGGATTTTCCTCTCTGGCCTTTCTGTGGACTGTGTAGTTAGGGCTGAGGAAAATCCATTTTCAATGCTCTTACAGTACGACATGACTCACACACAGAGTCAAGACACGACGACTCTCTAAACTCTCCTCACCGATGATTACATCCAGTCCCTCTGTCGCACTTTAGCTTTAATCTTGGAGAACATTTACTCAGAATCCTTATTGAAATTTTGAGTTCTGTCTCTAAATCTATTTGTGATTTATTTTCCCCCAGCCAAACAGCAGGACAGATGTTTAATAAGTGCAGTCGACACCTCCAGACAGGAGGAGCAACAAACAGACTCACTTCAGACTCCAGGTAAAGTGAAACGAATCCTGGCGAGCGAGTAAACGTCTTAAGGATTAAGGGGTTTAATCTGTTGCTTACTTTCATATCCTAACTGCCCACAGGGAAGAAACTAGGCCAGGAATGCTAAAACAGAAACGTCAGCAGCCAAAGATAGGTCAGACAGCGACGCTATTGTGATAGTAGGAATGAGGGGAAAATGATTCAGGCTCCAGAATTAAAGATTAACCATATGAAGGCATGTACAATAATTGTTGTTGACTTTGTTAAAAGAGGATAAAAAGCTTTAAGAGCATAGCTGAGATGACTGATGGTCGAATTCCAAGTCGAGAAACTGGAAACAGACGAGGAGCTCGATGACATGACTGAAGCTGTTTGTAAACTCTGTCACGACACAGATGTATGACAAACATCTGGGAGCGAGCTGGAGGCAACATGTTGCCGTTCTGAAAGTAATTAGAATTGAATGTATCATGGTTAATGTTAATTATCACAGCACAACATCACAGGAAACTCAGAGAGGACACAACATTTCTCTCTGACATGTAAAACAAGGATTAAACTGGTATATATTTACAAAATAATAAGATTAACTGAGAAAAAACTTTCCCATGTGGTGTCAGTGGATTTGACACGACTGTTAAAGATTACATCTTTAAGGAAACACAGATGAATACATGCACATTAAATACATTATTGAACTGAGAAGCCTCTGTGAGCTAACAGAGTTAACATCAAACAAGTAAAATAAAACAAAGAGAAAATGGAAAATATTAATATATAATAATCATGTGTGCTCCTCCGGGTAATTAAATACTTGAATAAAAAAGAGTTTTAAAATATAATAATACTTTTAATTCTGGTAAAATTATCCTCCGTAGCGGTGTTGTCTCACATGCACCTCGACAGTTAGCACTCTGCTAACATTGTCTTTTTTCTTTTACATTTACTCATGTGGCAGACGTTTATCTAAAGCGACAGACAACACTAAAGCTTCAGTGAAGTGAGTAACAAGATCTAAATCTGTTCAATAAGACATTGTAGTTTTTCCCTGTTTCTCACGTCCAATTGGCCGAGACTGAACAGGTGTTTGCCTCACCTGCTAATTTGTGCTAATTACAAGCTAACTGCCTTGCCTGGGGAGCAGACTCGTTGACGTGAGCACTGACAAACTCTACAGTGAAAACATTTTCTGGATTTTTTCCCCCAGAAAACAGGACTGTGATCAGAGCGTGGACCGGCAGCAGTGGGAGGAGAGCGTCACCGAGCTGTAAGCCAGGAAACGCTCACACACCCTCACACCTCGTGTAGCGTGGATCACTAGGCTCAGACATGAGGGGATGTTCCTCTCCGACTCGGACTCGACTGGCTGTAGCAGAACGTGGTGAAGACTCTGCTCAGCACTTGTTCACCCAGGAGACCCGGCGCTGACAGGACATGATCACTCACCCTCAGCAGTTTACACTCCCACCACACACACGGTGGGTTTTTACCAATAAAAGGATAAAATCTCCAAAACTGTCTCTCAGATTTTTATTTTTCCACTCGTTATAACCTGGAACTCCCTTTTATAACTGAAACAACTAGCTGATTAATCGACTGTGTTGAGATTTTTCAAGCAAAATGACAAATACCTGCTGGTTCTAGCTTCTCAAATGTGAAGAATTAGTGAAATATATCTGTTAGCAAACGAACACCTGAGGCCTGTACAAAGGTAACTTCAGGTGTAACTCAGCGTTTTCAGTTTTACGACAGTGGTTCACTTCTTATCACAGTAAATCACCAGAAGATCGGATCAAACTAGTGACCAAAACAGAGAGAGAAAATTAAATGTCATTTATGGACGTCGCTAGAACCGAACCGACCTCCATCTATCAGCAACTCCACTGCTTTAACATGAACCTGCTCAGGAAATCCTGGGTTGACTTAACGAGTTGATAACCAGCGTCTGACCGCTCAGACAGACTGTGGTTGTTAAGTGAATCCAGATCATGAACAGATATCCTGGGTGTGTTGAAGCTGCTTCAGTACAGGCAGCAGCGATCTCGGGTGGAGCCGTTCCTCCTGCCTGACGACCTGGTTATGTTACAGGGGATTTTCAAGGTAGACATTATGACGAGTCATACATGTACACCTTATGATATAATTAGCTCCAGGGCTGTTGAACTGGCTTGTACTGTTATTAAATGCAGTTGTACTTTCCCTTACTTTGACACGTCAGCAGGTCTGCTGAGAAAAAGGTGACGCCGACCAAACATCTCCATTTAGTTATAAAGGTATGAACATTTTCTGATGCTGTTTGCAGCAGAGAAAAATGTCAACGTGTAAATATAAAGTAATGTTAGAGGGGCTTTAATAAAGACAGCCTGAAATATGAAACAAACACCAGAGGCACGTAACATGGCAGCTGGACTGGACTGCAGAGAAACTCAACCCTCTGTCTTTTAGACAAGAATGTGCACGTTTAACCACTCTGCCATGAAGGGGAAGAATGTAAACCTTCACCTCTGAGGAACAAATCTACGCTGGAACCATCACAAAGCCTCATTCACACGGGGAGCAAAGAGAGAGAGAGAGACATTTCTCCACAGGGGACGGAAATGATCATCATATGTGAGAGGAATAAAACTCAGGAGGTTCCAAATTCACCCCTGAACACAAGTAGTTTAATTATTAACATCTGAATATACTGGGTAACAAGTGGTTAGCTTCTTAAATCAATTTGTAGTTCTTCTGCATGGTGCATGGCTCTAAAGACTACAATACCCATGAGCCTCGGTGTCTGCTGCCATGTAGAAGAGGCAAATAAAAGCAGAAGGAAATCTGAAATTATGAACAAAACCCATTCATCAGAAACAACAACTGGGTGTTTCTTGCTGAAATGCATCATGGGAGTTGTAGTTGACTTCTCCCCTCAAAGGGTTTTGTGTCTACAGAACCGGATGTTTTCAGACTCAGCTGTTCATCTTTTGTTCTGATGATTCAACGAGGAGCGCTTCACGTCCATCCAGGCCACAGAGGAGCTCCGACCGTGACTCACATAACACTGTCTCTGGGAAAAATGAATGGGGCTTTTATCTCTGGAACAAGAAATAACTCCCTCCACTTTGCAACTCTATGATGAACTGATTAATTTAAAAAATGATTCAGCCTCATGAGCCTGTAAGCCAGTGTTTTCAATGAGCCTTCTCATGGCCAAGCCCTCTGTGTGTAATAATTCTGGAGTGAAGATCGAGATACGCTGCTCCCTCAACGCACCGCGAGACGTCGACTGAATCTTCAAACCGCATCCAAAAATCCCCTGATGCATTTTCAAGCGGATTTTTAAAACACAGAGAGGATCCCCCCTCCTTTACAGGCCTGTAAATAAACAACTCTGAGTGAAAATATGAAAAAACACATTATGCATTTAAGGCCGGCTCACATGTTGAGCCATTCATCCTCATCTGTTTGCTGAGTAGGATTCGGGGGGGGGGTGCTGCCTGGGAAACTCAAAGGGATATTTAGCATTTGAATAAGTGGAGCCTGTGTACGAGTGTACTTATGTCCCTCAGCTCCCTGTGTTTCCAGTGTCGCCTGCAAGGCTGGACGGTCATACATATGCTAATCAGGTCCTTGCTGTGCTGCCAAACACTGAGCCTCAAGGAAGTTTTTGGTCGTTTCTTTGTGTTTTCACTGTACATGAATCAGAGAGACTGACACGGTCCCATAAGAAAACTCTGAGTCCAGGTTATTTTCATTAATCTAAAATGCTTCATCTGTTCATGATTATAATCGTTACTTATTATTATCTATCTAATCTGCCAGTTCTTTTCTCTCTCAGTTGGTTCTGGCCGAGAAAAGTCAGAAAACAGTAAAAATGTGGTTTTGCAACTAAGGATTAATTATATTAATGATGAATATGTTTGTACGTTTTTTCTCAATGACTCATTGTTTAGTCCATAAAAATTGCTGCCACAGTCTTTAAATGTCTTATCTTGTCCGACAGTTCACGAGAAATCAGCAAATTCAAACAACTGAGATGCTGGATCCAAAAACATGATCCATTTATGATAGAAGAAAACAAATGAAAGGATTATAAGATAGTTGACAAGTCATTTTCTGTCTACCGACTAATTAATAAATGAATGGTTGTACAAAGGTGTCGTCCTCAGATTCTTTGTCCTACAGCGAACATCAGTTTACTGTATGAAGAAGAGAAGCAGCAAACCCTCACATCTGAGTCTGGAACCAAAGAATGTTTGATATTTTTTGTTTGGTATATTTGCAAAGTGGTTTTCAGCTAATTCACTGAATGATTAATCAACTAATTACTTCAGCTAGTTTTCAAGTGAAGCAGAAAAAACATCTTCTCTTCGTCTCTTCTGCTAAATTAGCTCTTTGTTTTCAGATATTTACAGTTTTGTTTGATTGAACTGAAACTGATGCAGTTTCCCAGCATTTGCAGTTTTCATTAATTTTCCCACATGAACAGAAACATTATTGGGATTTCATACAACACTGAGACACGAACTAAGCATTTCTCTTAATTTTTGAAGAACACTGCAACACTGCAGATGAACCTATAGTAATAATAATCATATATAACCTGTAACAATGGAATTTCCACACCGTTTCCTCTCCTCAACTCAGAACTGAAAGAGTTGATGAGGGCAAGCCCCTAACCTCTCTCTACAGTAAACAGCAGCAGCATGCACTAACTAGAACAACTCTGGTGATACTCGACCACAGAGCCCCGGTCTACACTTCTCTGCAAGTCAGTTACATTTTTTTTATCTAGTCAGAGGAAACATTACCACAACCCTACAATAGATTTATGATTACATTAAAAAAATATATAGTAATACGAGGAAAAGCCAATGAATGGGTCATTATTCTATTTCTTTAAAGTCTGTATTTATTTATGTCTTTTATGTGTCAAAGACAAACATAGGCTCTGAGTTTAGTAGCTGTTCTAACAGACAACATGTGGACTTGTCTTTTTTTATTTTGCTGCCACATAACGGTGCATAACCACACTCTGTAGCATGATATTAAATTATGCTAAATGCACAGATAACGGCATCGTATGAATTCACTCTTCAGTGTTTTCAAACAGCTGTACGACGTGAATGGACAAAACATGGAGGAAAAATCTGCATTTTCAGATTTAACCTCATCAGTGTGAACAGGTCTGATCAATTCAAAACGTCATAGTGTAAATTAATTTCATAGATTTCAACTAACAACAGACTCCTCCTGTAAACAGGAACATGAATTACAGGAAGTAAAAATAGGAAGTGCAGGGGTTGAGTCTTTGAAAACTAAAAGCATTTTTTGCTTTAAGGAGGAAAGAACTTTCTTTAACCACAACAGAAACTCCTCACTACCTGCTGAGTCACAATAAATCACACAGATGCCAATCTGAGGCTGATTCCTATTAATCACTGTGTCGCAAGCATCAGCTGTGCAAAAAAAAGTTTGGTTAGGTTTTTCTTTTGTTTTCAGGAGACAGAACTGGATGGTTGTCAGAGGCCGGAGGAGAGTCACAGCAGTAACCCGGTCACAGAGAGCTTATACACCTTAATACAGTTACTAACAACAAGCTTAAAGCTGCTTCACATTAGTAGATTTACACACAACCGTCAGCAGGAGTCTGACCTTTAGTGACATAAGTGAGGACTTTCTTATCTCTATTAATGGTTTTCATACAATATTGATTTGAGTTGAAGCTAGATTAAGTCTTTGTTTGATCCCTTCTACGTTCAGGATTTCCCCCTGTGATATTTCTTTAGTAAGAGAGGCTCTGTGGAAAGCCCTGACATTATTTGTGAGGGAAATGTTGCTGCCAGATATTTACATACACTCCAAATGACACCAATCTCCATGTGTGCAGTTATGGTAACATATCCTGTCACATGAGTGCTCCTTCAGATAATTAATCAGCTTCACAGTGACAGACATGGTAGAGTCACATGGAGTGAAATATAAATGATGAAGTTTAAAGAAGTGATGCTCTGAAGCTCCAGCTGTGAAGGCCAACTGTCAGAAAATTCGGATTAATTCAACTAATATATATCATGAAATAGTACATTTTCAAGTGATAAAACAATTCACAGACACCACCCGGATGTCAGTGTTTGTCTAACTCTGTAATAAATACCTAACAAATACAGAAAGGTTAACACTCACACAGAAACTGTATTAAAACTGCACAGAAATATTAACTCTCTATTTTACAGGTCTGTTATTTCCTCATAATTTCTGTCACTTTTTATGGAAATAACCTTGTAGTTTTGTTCTGATTACAGCAAAAAACTAAAGACAAAGTCCTTTTTCTGTGACAGAAATTGCTCCATTTAAACGCCAGCGAATATTTATTACATGTTCATTTATTGTTGGTGAATCTTTTCTCCATTTATGCTGAATTGTTTGGAGACTTTTACACACTGAGTAATAGTCTCAGGGTTGTGCTAGCTTAGCATTTAGAAACTCCAACTGATCACTGTCTATTTTCTTATTCAGTGTCATAATATGTGGTTCTCCCCCTGAGGCCAGGGGATTATTTGGAAGTAAACTGGAATTTTCTGACCTTTAAAATAAACTGTTGCCTACTTAAAACATATTCTCTATTGATGAGACATCTGCTGACCGGGAATAAGGCGTGAGAGAAAAACAGCAGTGTTGCCATGCTCGGCGCTCAGACTATCCAGGGACACTCAGCCTACAGATCCACATGCAGATTTATTTGCAAATCCTCTCTGTTTCGATGCAAACACATGCTCATGCAGGTAAATCATCACAGAGAGGGTCACAGTCCCAGACACACAAAGGATCCAGGTGTGTCACAACCTGCTGTGCTCTGTCCTGAGATAATGTTTGGGCCTATTTATATCACTGTTTGTGAGGGGAAGGGTGTGCCCTCTAAACAGGTTTAGTTCATGCACAGTGTAGATCTGTGGTGGATGCTGAGGATGTCAGGGGTCGATGGGAGGGGGGAGGCAGGGTACAGTTTTACCCCCCGGGGGACAACTGACAGGTTCATCTTTGATACCTGATCTCCTTTAAAAACAACCTGCTGACAGCGACATCTTTCAGGTGTGATAACAATATAAAATCAATCAACACCAGATCGTCTGGATTAATGAGAAAAGTGTTGCTCGTGTAAAATATTCATCAGTGCGCAGAGCCGATGTCAAATCACTTTGATGGACAGAACATGAGGAGGGAAATCATCGACAAGCTTTAAATTAAGATTCATGTCAGTGCGTTAAAGAGACATAATAAGGCAGTAATCCTCGTCTCTCACCGAGCGTTACAAACAAACAGGCTCAGAGAAGATGAGCTAGGCCTAATGTTATCTTATAAAATTAACAACCTACATTATGTGTTACCCCGGTAAACAAACCACAGACACGTTACGACACCGTAAAAGCTGAATAATAACGCTAACCAGCTGTTATAAGACCCTTCCTTCCTTCCTTATTTGCTACAGCATCTGCCCGACATTTACCCCCGATGGCTAATGGTCTTACCGGACAGTTCGTCGGGTTCCAGCCCGCTTTCGGTGTCGAGCCCGCAGATCACAAAATAATCTGCGAACCGGCAGGAACCGGAGCTGAAGCCGGTGGTCATTTTGAGACTGGTCCGGTGGTAAACGTATCCCCTCAACAGGGAGCATATTAAAGGAACTGGGAGCGGTGGTTTCTCTCTGCCATCATGGATGCAGAGGAGCTCGAAAATCACTACCGATACGGCTAACCAGCTCTGCTACAAGCTAACAGCAACGAAAGAGGTACATCCGGCCGGGCTCCTTCACAATAAAACACCGTCGCTGCGAAGCTAAACGGAATAGAATCCTGGAAATGCATATACAGTATACACACACACAAATACACACGCATACATAATGTAGGAATATGTGTATATAAGTGTGTTCTCGAACAATGACCGGGCCTTTATTTGAAGCAGGTTTGTGCTAGAGACAGAAAACTCAACACTTCCTGTAGATATTTCAAATTAAAAGCCATGTAGCTTTCCACTGGACAGAGCGCCTTCATTTATTAACGGGGCTTTTATTGTGAAACACTTGAAAGCATGCCATTATGCTAGTGCCATCTATCGGCTCCTCTACGTTACTACAAGAGGTAAAAACAGAAAAATAAGTGTTGGTCATAGCATGATAATATGGCTGAATTTAATAAATTAAAGAAATCGAAATGTTTATTATGCGGAACAGGCACCAGGATTTTATCTCCTCTTGTTTTCCCTCGGCGTTTAATTTACTACCAGTTTATATTTGAGGAAACTCGGTATGTGTTCATGTCAGTACTAAATCCTACACTGCCATTTAATATACAGAATATATTTAGAACTTATGTGTATATGTAAAACACTTGACACATTATTCAACATATAATATAATGTGTAATTTGTCTTTTAATTCGATTTTTCTAATGGAGACCAATTATTGTTTTATTTAGAAAGACATTTTAATTACTTCCGGTTTCACTCAGACTATTTCTGACTTCACCCATCCATAGAAATCAGTGTTGCAGTCGAAATGCATTGTGGTGCATCAGCAGCAGCACAGCTGTAATCATCTGGAATTAAATCCGCAGCGTAACATCAGACTGATGGGATTATTTTACCGTCAACTCCGCAGCCACACAGCAGATACGGTTACTGTCAACCGGAAACTGTATTCTATTCTACTCTATTCTATTTTGTAACAGTTTGTTTTGAGGCAATGAACTCGTGTTTAACACTGAAAATTGTATGTTGGAGCAAAATGTGTTCATTTATCTTTTTTTTTTAACTAAAGAAGTTTCTTCATCCACATCAATTATCAGAATTTCCAGTAAAAAATATTTTATCTGTCAGAGGTTTCTGGTAAATGACCCTGTTTAATTTGTTTTATGTATTCACACTGCAGGACAAACAGCAGTTTATTAGAGTAAATGGGTGAATGTCATGTTATCCATGACCAGTGCTTAGCAGCTGTGTCACAGTATCACCACCAGGTGGCGCTAAACCCTCACTTTTGTTGTGTGAAACACGTTAATAACGGTAACATCAGATCATGGTTTAATAAACAAACTAATGTCAGAGTTAACTCATCGTTCAGTTGGGCTGATGTCAGACGAGATGTTTTTGTTTTTGTTGTTTTGTGTCAGTGAAGCTACAACCAGTCTATTCATGAACGTAATACACAACTGTATTCATCATCATCCAGAACTCGATTTTATAATTATTAGACTTTAGATTAAACATGTGCTCTTTACAGATAATTATCAGGATGCGATCATATTCTGTAAAGATCATTTTAATGATTCAATAAATATTTTTAAAAAAACATCATTTTGATTAGATAGGACAGAAATGTGCAATCTGTAAACACTTCATACTGCAATACATCACTGCTCAGTACAAAATAATACTGCTTTTTGAAATGTTAACAGAGGGTTACACAAGAATTATCTCACAACATCTTTTGATAGGACAAAAAATAACATATCTAATTTGAGAATATGTCCAGAATAGGTTCAGGTTGAATTTTTTTTTAGCAAACAGGAAGAAAATCACTTAAAATGGACTTTTTTTTTCATTTGTTGTCAGATTTAGCATCATGGAGGAGTAAGAGGAAGATCATCTAGCTTCTACTTAAAGATGAAGAAAACATCTTTAGGGCCAGTTTATACTTTTACTTATTGATTTAACCACCTGAGACACAGGTTTCTGAAACAACAACGACGGTCAGGTGTGTAAATTCAGCTGTCATAAACTATAAGAACCATAAAAACACCCCGGCAGTCTTTGATGTAGCCACAAAACACACGAGGGCAGATAACGCTAAGACATCGGAGCCCTCACAGAGCAGAACTGTTGATGTTCATGTAGTCAAATCTGGGGTTCAGAGGTTAATAACTGTACAGTAGTACACAGTAAATCTGCTGAGTGTTAAGACATGAAAGTAAAAACAGGAAATCTCAAAATGCACCAAAAAAACTGCCTCTATAAATGTGCAATTTTAAGAGATTAAAGAAAAGCGTCTTATAAGATTTGTTACCTCCAAGTACATTCACTGCATCAATGTGTCTGGAGACTGTCCAGGAAGTTTTTAAACAGCAGCAATAAGTTACCTTGGTACACAGGCAGAAAAAAAACTAACTAACAACATCTGAAAGAAAAATTCACTAAGTTTCTATTGAACAAAATCAGCCGTTCAAAACAAACAATATCAAGAGGCAGAGATGACCACACAGAATCTGAGAGCCCATCTAACCCTGGAGTTTTCTAATTTACTGGACTGTGTGCATCTTACCAGACATAAATCATCTGTGTTGACATGATCCACACTCACCACCTATTTCAAAACCAACCAATTTAAGTTGGGCAAAGTTTCCTGTTTGGCTTTCTGCAGTTCAGATGTCCTGTGAGGAATTATCACATCAGCTCAGTCTGTTCTTTACAAGTTACAGTAACAAAAAGCTACAAACATGAGGAGAAATGGGTAAAACTAAAAATGATGTGGCAGTGGATCCAGGCACCTTTCGAAGGAGAACATGTGAACTCGCCCACATGTCAACAAAAGTAGCACTTACTGCAGTTTCATCTTTTCCTCACACTGTAAAGTCAAGCACCAGGTATCAAAATTGACTTTTTTAAAAACTAAAATCCACTCTCGACAGTAGGGTGACAGTTATTGCTGTGGTGGTACACGTCCTTCGGTTGAAATCTGACACGAGCATGTTAAAATAAATACTAAAAAGTGGGGAGGGGAACTTTAAAGGTGCTACAGATAGGATGTTGTAACTGATGTGCAACTGCCAGAGCAAATGTAATGGAAAGATGTACTAAAAACAAAGCAAAAAGAAAGGTAGTGATGAAATTGCTTTTAGCAGTTTGTAGCAAGAAAAGAGAAACACAGTATGAAACAACTGGTTCCTGCATTTTTACTCTAACATCCTAGAAGTAGCACCTTTAACTGTCTGGCAAGAATCACGATACTAAGTAGAGGCTTAAATAAAAACAAAAACAAAAATGTACAACATGTGCCACAATCAACAACATAATTCACAGAAACTTGTGCAAGCAGCGGCCAGTTTATACTTTACTAAACATCAGGAACGACCCACCACTGCATGCATTCTGTGGTCAATGAAACTCGGGATGTGTTTAGGACTCTCCCACCGGCTCGCAGCCACCCGGGCTTGGCTGTGTGCCCTGAGCCGAGGAAGGAGGGTGGGGGTGGGGTCAGTGGGGTTGAGGTGGCTATGTTCCCACTTAGTTTCTGCTGCAGCTTCTTCTGGGCACATAGGGTGAGATGGAGGAGACGCGAGACGCCAGCACAGCCACAGAGAGTTCTTGAGGGAGCTGGCGGCCTCGCCCCCGCTGTGGTCAGCTTTCAGGCGCGCGGTGTCGTGGGCGCTGATCGCCACAAAGGACGGTCACCCTAATCAGCCCGGGTGAAGATGAGAGCTATTTCAGTGATGACGGATAATACCAAAAATAAAAAGCACAAGAAGAAGAGACAGGACTGTTCACCCAGAAATAAATTAATAAGAAAACCCAAGAGGCACAATAAGATGACAGGAGAGGTGATGTTGATGAACCAGTTAAAGGAAGGAAGTATCTCAGGAAGATGATGTAATTAATTAAATGATTCTATGTTTGTCAACCTGCCACAAAAAAACATACACACATTATTATTATTATTATTATTATTATTATTATTGTGTAAATCACAAGGCAAGATATGATAGAGCATAATCCATTCAGTTCAATCTCAAAAACTTTTGTCTCATTCGATTCAGGAGCCAGATTTGCTATGAGATTTAAATATTGTAATCACTTCCCATTTATATCAGATCACATAAACAAACTTAAAACATCTTTTTATTCCTGAGCTAAACAGAATAAATGAAGAACACCTTCTTTAATAAATGATAAACTTATCAGAAAATAGATTATATTGTGACAGACTGTGATGTTATACAGCATTTGGAGAAACCTGGCAGTTGAAGTACTGTTATTCCAGGTTAGGTATTAAATATGGAGCAGGCTTTGGCCCGATGTAGGTAGTTCAGGTTTTTGTTGTTTTGGTATTTTATTATTCTAATAAAAGTTGTGATGAAACCAGCTGAGGTCTCAAGCGCTGTTTTCACAGAAAAATGCCATAAATACATGTCTGATGACCTGATCAATGTTTTCATTTTGGATCGATCAGAACGATCATAACCGATGGCCCATAAAGAAAGAAAATTAACTCACCAAATGCTCGAACATCTGAAAAGGAAACGCTTTTACCAGCACCACCTCAGTTCACAGAGTTTCCTGTCTCTGTTCTACCTGCTGGGACCATTTCTGTGTTTTTCGTAGATATTGAGGAATAAGTGTCTACCACCAGATATGACAGCATGTAGCAAAGGAAGCACCCAGGCCATACTGCCAACAGACAAAACACACAGGATGACAGACTGAAGCAACAGGAACATGAAAACACAAACACAATCTCTAAAGAAAAACAAAGAGTTCTCACTTCAAACCCCTGTTCTCAGGTTGCAGCAAAAACATCATAAAAGGTGTCAGAATCAAAGAACAAGAACTTCCTCAAACAGGAGGAAAAAAGATTAAAGCAGGAGCAGCCAGCTGGACTGCAGCCACATGGACACTGTTGTTGAGGTGTTAAAGCCAGACTGTTATTATTGCCCAGCCATAAAACGCCTGACAAAAAAGAAACATTGCTGAGGATGACCATCAACAGAGACTGTGATATTTCAGCGGAATTCCCTTTAAAACATGAGCATTGCATAGACACAATTACCATTTCTGATCTATAGACTGTTCAGCCCTGTCAGATTTTATTCTGAATTATTCACCGAAATCTGTCCCAAAATGCACGCAAAGAATGGCTACATGATTCGTTGCCTCTGCAAGAGAGGTATGTCGTCCCGCCCGGAAGCCACTTCCCACAGTTGTTGTTTTGGTTGGCATAAAGCCAGTACATTTGTTTTCAATCACACATTTCACATTGCTCACCACCAAGCAGACGGAAGAAAAGAGCCAAAAGGGTAAAGATATCCAGACAGGATGTTGAGGAAGATCGATCCAGGATCGCAAACGCCTGAGGCTGACGCGAAACGCCAAGGGAAACGACTTACACAAAGACACACAGTTATCACAACAGCAGGCATGTTAAATAAATTAACATTAATAGCCAAATTAGCGCATATTCCTCTAGCACAGAATATTTCCTGGAATGTTTAGCAGTTATTTTGCCCGGAAGGTCAACGCACACTGACAACTGGTCATCTTCTTGTCCAGCTCAACACGGATCACACATCACACTCCTCTTCATCAGAGCTGAGGTTTTGTTGGTTTCATTCAGACCTACACTCCCGATACCGCGTGATAACAGAGTATTTATCAGACAAGGGACATCTGTCTGCTTCAGACAGAGGAGATGTTGCCGGACAGGTTTTGTAAGATTGGTGGAAGATTCCTTTAAAGAAGACAGAAGCCGCAGCCTGAAGCTGAACTATAGCTCACAGCAAATTCGATTAACTGTCAGTGCAACCACTTTATAAGCTGTGTTTCCAACTGTATGTGCATATAAGCCTTGCTACAAAAACATATGTTGCAAAAGTAGGCCAATAACACCTGGGTGGTGAGGTCTTTGTATTTAGACAACACAGTTCCAAAGCTTTGGCATCATCCATGTCTTTAGATCTTGATTTTTTCCGGTTTATCACCGAGAAGAAAAAGAAAGAAAAGAAAGAAAGAAAGAAACACCTTCAGCCATACATATTTTACTCCTAGAGCTGTGAGATATGACAAAATCTCGGTCACATAATGATATATACCCTGATGCAGAGATAGATCTTTGTTTAGGAAAACCAGCTCTTGATTTGTTTCTTTGCCCTTCTCCTGTTCAGAGCAACGGTTCTGTTTCACCTTATGTATTTATTTGGTGTTAGTCGGACAACGATCTTAGTCAATGTTTTTTGTGCTTATATGGCCATTATGTAGCAGACTTGCGAATTTTGTTTGTCTATGTTTCTTGGTCATAGCTTCAACTGATGCAGTATTATATACGGTATTGATCAGGAATGAGTGAACCTGACACTTGGAACAGCTGCTGCCACACTCAAATACTAGAACTCTTTAATTTTTGCGTAACACCACGATATAAACGAAAGAGTTATAATATGAAACTATAGAGTTTTGGCTCTCGTCACATCGCACAGCCCCATTTACAGTTTGTGATCATCACAATAAAACTCTTTCTGATCATGTAAAAGCTGGTTTCTATAAACGATTGAATTGCTTTGTGCTGCATTTGACTCAACTGAGTATAATATGGCTCTGGTGGTGAGTAGAGTGACTGAACTGAACTCAGTCATGCTAAACACTGCACTGTTGCCTCGCCTCTGTCTTGTTTGGCGGATCTGTTAATCCTGGATTTACTCAATGATTTACTTTACTCACCCTGAAAACCTTGTGGTCAGAGTGGTTAATCTCAACTAAAGTCGAAAGGAACTAAAGGTATTTCTCGTGCTTTTGCAACCAGCCAAAATCTTGAAACGAGTCGGGGCACGATTTTAAAAGTATCCAGGTTTTCATCAACCCCCATCTGATCAAAAAGGTCCTACTCAGGAAGCCTTTTCGGGAGAAGTCTTGTGAGACGAAGGACCTGTAAGCAGAACAGGCGAAGATTAGAAACCAGAATCAGAAAGAGAGACAGAGCTGAGCCCCCGCACACGCTGAGCCTCTGTGGGCAGGAGGAGAAAAGAGTTTCAACATGAAACAGACAAACCAGGTACCCGGTGGGAGTTCTAAAATCAGCTTGTGTCGCGAGATCACTGTTCAAGCCTCCTGGAACTGAGTCTCCCCATGAGACACTCACTGTTGTTGTCTGAAGTTGTGCTGCATGTCTGTTAAATGCCAAACTCAGAGAGATAAACGGGAGAGTTGAACCAGAGGCAAAATTCTCATAAAACAACTCACTGATTACAGCTGATTACCAAAACAGCGTGTGGACAAAGCTGAACAACCTACATGAAATATCCAGACCCAGAAACATGTTCAATGACACTGAAAAATGGTTTCAGCCAGACCCTTGTCGGCACAGTGACCTAATCCAGTCATCAAGCCGTGCTAACAGGTGACTCCATTATAACAACATACAATCAACGCCAGTTTATAACTCCGACGCTAGTTGACAAAAAGACTTAAAATGAACTTACTGTTAAATGATGCAACTGGTATCTTATTTCAGCAATTACTGTTGCAAGACAACAACTGTTTTATTGCAGACATCACTCTCAGCACTCTACAGGATAATTCTGTTATTTTGGAGTGTAAGTGATCGATCACAAGAAAACCTTAAAATCAGTGCAGCACTGAGTGAACTGTCTTGCTGTCAGCACAAGTGTACAGTGTGATCCTAGTCGGAAAGTTCTGCCTGTAAAATTCTGTTTTGCCACGTGGAGTCTATATATATATAGAGAGATGTTTCTGGTAAAATTAAAAGATCTTCCTCAATAAAAGCCTGTCTCTGTAGGAATCCTGTCCATGATGTTGTCAACACTTTGAGTCTGTCAGTGATAAAAACACAGGCTGTGTCTGGAAATCACTACTCACTCATTCACTAAACTTACTTTATTTAGGTAGAGGACTGTACAGTATTTGCCCGCTAAAGTGTTGCACTTCAGACTTACCAGGTTGTTTTCTCTAACATGAAGTATGTGTCAATTAAAACATGAATACAATATAATTCTCACTTATATCAACAAAAATACAAGATGGCAAAACTCTACCTTACATAATGTACTATATAGTAAGAGATTTTAGACACAGTCATAGGACAAACTATGACGTGACACCACTCCTGGACTTATTTTCCCCAAAACGGTAAAATAAGTCCCTGGTTCAAAACACTGGAGTTATACTTAAGTTGAACCAACAGGTCGATAACAAGCTAAAAACCGCCGTAAACACGCTCACAGCTAAATTGCTTGAGCTTTTCAGTTTATTTCATCAACTTGAATGAAATTCATGCTAAAACTCACTTAAACTTTAGATCCTAGGCCTTATTAATGTTTCAGCCTGACAACAACCACTGTTTCACACACAGCACTGTTACCTCTCGAGGCTGTTCCTGCTCTTCCTGCTCACGTAACTGATATTTTAAGGTCACAAAGCTGCAGGGTTTTGTTGGTAGAACAACTGTCAGACTGCTGCCCCTCATAGTAAAGAATCACCATCGACCTAAAGCAGACATCCAGATAACATTTAAGGCTTCAAAGAACAACACCTGAGGCTGATGCAATCACCATAGGCAAAAATGCTTATAGTGACAGTGTGTGGACACAATATGAAATATGTATTTAATATTACGTTTATGTTTATGCAGTAGTGATGCTTCTAAAGAACAGCTCAGACACTGGCATTTCCACTTTGATGTTAGGCTTCAGGAGCTGAAGCCAGTGTGTGGGAGATATACCACTTTATACTTTATTCTTCCACATTCAGAAGGAAGCGCATCGGACTTTTTATCTCTTACCACATCTGTCTGAGACCTGTAGTTACTTAGTGTTACTTAACATTCTACATAATAACACACACACAATCTTATAAAATATATATTATTTAGACAATTATTCAACAGATAGAAAAATTGTTTGAATTTGGTTCATCTCGCTCAACTACATTAAAATACCTACTATATGTTAATACATCAATTATAACACTTTATTATGTTAAATAGTCGAATAAAAATCAAGGGGCTGTTTTTCAGTGCTAGAGTACAAATTACATTTGATGCTGTCGGCACATTTAGCTGACAACTGGTACTTTTACATTACATTTTTCAGTGCAGGTTTAACATCATGGGAGGCTGCTTTGTTGCATTTCTACTTTTGCTCAATGGAGGATTCAACGTCTGGTCTTCGTTTCAGACATCCAGCTGTTTCAACCATTCCAAATACCTGAGATTTCATCGTTTTTAATAATCAATGATTCTAAGATATTCCCTAAACCTTTCTATCATTAATTATCTGAGTTTGAAGAGTATTTTTACAAGCTGAGCTACATGACAACGTTATGTTTTCCCGCATTAGCTCTGGACGTTATCAAGTCAAACCCATCTCAACTGTTGTTTGCTACCTTTACTGCTGGCAGTCTCCGCTAATGGAAGGTGCAATAAACAAAGACCCTGGGGGCAGAAACAACGTCGCCAAGTCGCCGTATTGCTTAATCTGTGTAGAAATATTTGCTCATCTGCTCTCTCCAGGTTAACAGTCAGTGAGCTAACAGTTACCGCATACCACAGCCCGAACTCATTCTTTCAGTGTTAGTGGTCACCAGTATCTCGCCTCACCTCCTCCCAGAGGATAAAGTTCGTCGGGTCTCTCGCCCTTCTCCTGCTTTTGGTCATTTTGTTTTTTGAGAACGTCGAGGTCAGCCACAGTACCGACGTGTGTAACAGTAACAGCCGGCGTAACAGTAACAAAGCCGGCGGGTGGAGTGACACTTTGTACAGACAGCCTGCCATTGCCAGGCAGGCTGACCTTACCTGTGTAACCCAGCACTCACCAAATGGCAATGCGCTCCCCAGCAGGAATACCGGGTCCTCGTGCTTCTTATTTCCGGCACCAGGCACGTGTAGCACTGCTCCCTTCACTGGTGTAGTACCGCCAGTGCTACTTTAGCTCTTAGCTTTAGCATAGTGAGGGTTTTAGCCCATCTTTGAGACATCCCAGCAGGCAAAACAACAGTCGCCAGCAACAGTGAGGTTCAGTCATCAAACTGTGACTGGATAATTAACATTAATAACTGCTTTCCCAGTTTTCGGCAGACAAACTGTGTTTTTACTGTTGGTGTGACAACAAAAGCACATTTTCATTTGGGCATTTTGCATCATTTTGATATTTAGGTAATGATTAAAAAGTGAACAATGATTGCAAGCCTTACAGTCTCGAAAGAGGCAATAATACAAATTGAGGCATTTATTTAATTTAAACTATCCGATAAAAGAAATGACACAATTTTGATTAATACATACTCAAACAGGTAAGGTCTTAAACTATTTCCCACCCAAGTGTACAGATATAAAATATCGAGATAGATGTTACGCGACAGGCCATGGCTACCTCCTGCAACAGTGAAATTTTTATTACTTGCACTAATGAGCTATAAGGAAACCAATTATGGAATAAGCTGGCCGGTGTCTCTCTCTGGGAGTCTTGAGGCCAACCCTCAGCTGTTTTGGTGTTTCAGGTGTTCACAGCACAGATAATATAGTCTTTTCAGTAATGAAAAGTGACCTGAGTACTGTAAATCATGCACAGTTCTTGAGGCACTTATATTTTAACACTTAATATTTCCATTTCATAGTATTTTCATACTTTGCAAATACTTGTGGGAAGGCTTGCATTTTTTTTAACCCAGCTCCATTCATCTACCAAAGCACAGTGCAGTCAGTGGGCTGAGGGTCACACTTGCCTATGGCGGCGCACAGTGAGAGAGGAAAGGTAAACTAAAAATATGGAAAGCAGAAGAGGCAAGAGTAGGAAAATATATGGTAAGATGACGATACACAGGAGCTGCTACGGGCAAAATAGGAGGCAATGTCCTTAAAGATAGTATTATTAAAGTTGACCAATTGAGTTCCTACTCTTATTTTCTGACTGCTTTAATTAAAACAATAAATAATATTTCGTTATTAATAAATTACATGTTAATGGAAATGTGATGATTGCTTAGGATATATTTACTTAAAGTTTGGGTAAGATTCACAACAACATACCAATATGTCGTAAATTACTGTCTAACTTATACCAAATGATTTGGCCCAAAACAACAAGGAAACTTACAACTCCCGGCGATTCCTTGGTGGCAGCTGATGCTCGTGTTGCACAAATCTGGCGCTATCTATTCAGTACTTATTCGCTTCCTTTCGTGCCGGGTAACCGGAGAGCGCGTCCATGTGCGCAGACTGGGAATTGTTCGAAAGAAGTTAAAATCCTGAGCCGTAAAACAGAGTTTTGCAGGATCCCGAGTCTTTGGTCGAGGCCCTTCGGGGACGATGACCCAATCCGCAGGGCCGCGAGATGGCTTAAATGAGGTGTGCCGGAGACCAGCCGCGACGGTGAGCGCGCGCGTAGCGGGTCTCGGCTCGGGCCTGGGCCGTTCACAAACATCAAGATGGTGTGACACGCAGACTGGGCCACGCTGCCGTTACCGTGACAGATCCGGTGCTAAAGTCCGCCACTGACTAAAGAATATCACCGTGTCTTTACCCCTCGTCTTAAGATCATCGCAAAGACAATTTACCACGAACCACCACACGTGCCTACTTAGCATTTTATTCTTTATTAACAACCAACATGTTAGTTTTGTCGAAGCTTGTGGCGCTATCGCTGCCTGCTAATCCCTCTTGTCATGCTGGGGGAGGTAATTGCTAGTTCGTCACACAGTTTGCACAGTTTGACCATTTATCGGCGCGATACCACGCAGAGAATACATCGGCGTCGGGCGACAGATTGCTGAATGAATGCAAAACGCTTACGTCAATAGCGATACTGATGTTTAGCCGCCATTATAACCGAGCTAACCTAGCTACTTGTTGGATGGCTGCCGTTGCTACATAGCTGCTGCTCACGTGTTTCACGCGTGGACAGTCTTCGAGGGAGCGACTTTAGAGAAAACCAGGAATAAAATTAACATTAGGCCAACCACTGCCGCTGCCGCGCCACACCTCGGCATCTGACCCGGCGACATTGTTTACCCGTGAAAATATTATAAAACGGAGTTAAAACGTTAGCTGACCCTCCAGGAATCTATGTGTAGTTAAAAGTTGTGTTGTCTCTCTTCATCCAGCCGATGTATTTTACTTTGACTGGTTAATCACGTAAATTGAGAAATTAAATGGCGAAGACTGAGACTGGACTGAATAGGAGGACGGCAATCTGCCAAAATACGGTGAATTGCTTTATTTATTGTTAGCTCCGTAACAGAAAAAAATCAATATTTGGTGAACGTTTCGTCTTTTAAACAGACCAAACAGGTTTCATGAAGCTGCGTGACGGACGCGGGAGAAATCCTTCCACAGCTCTCTTGACCCATGCACCCCCCTGAGGTGTCTTCATCAGCTGGGCAGATATTAGAAATATCCTGTGTGTTTGGGACAATATGTACAGCAGGGCTGAGGCCTTAAATGTGGCTTCAAACCTGTTTTGTCTTGAAGTACAATGCCACGCTGGACAGTAACCGTACAATGTCATGATTGAAGTTTTACTGTCGCCTTCTATGTTTATTTTATTTATTTATTTATGGTATATGTACAAGAGATTAGAATCCAATCAGCATGGCAGCCGCATGTTTGCTCCAATTAAAAAATCTTTCCTCCATCTTTCTGACAATGTAAAAGGAGTTTTATTTTTATTTTATTTACACTCCACATATGTGTTAAGAGTATCACTGAATGGCATAGTTGGAAAAGGCACACCACTGGTTGAGTTCAGCTGTGTATTGTCTTCTGGAGGTGGATGGAGTAATCTATGGAGGTGTCGCACCCAGTTCTTTTT